>JBBPTX010000924.1:0-14368 GCA_038094595.1 Pulveroboletus aff. annulatus | reverse complement strand
GTGGATGGCTACATGTGTGATCTGTGACGATGTGAGGTTAGGAATATGATAGAGCTAGCTAGTCACATTGCTGATGAAGGTCAACTTGTCACAGCTGAATTGAGTAGAAATTGTGTCATTGAGAGTGTGAATTGTATTGTTCACCTCATTGATGACAACAATGCTGGATTGCTTGTTATTTTTTGCAATGGCTGTTCAGCTCTGCTTACCACTGCTGTGGAAAGTCATAGATGGAGGTGGGGGTAATGCAGCGAGAAGGGATGTATTCACAGCGACAGCAGCATCTGAACCGGTGGAAAATGCTATAAATAAATATTTGTTATCTGCTGCCTATGGTGGGTCTGGTGTAGGAATGAAAGCAGTGGGTGAGGGTCTGAATGCAGATGGTAAGGGAGCTGGTGGGATGATAGATGTGGTACTAGTACCGGCAGCACCATAGGTGTTGCGACTACAAGATCTGTAGGCAATCACCAATTACTTAGATGTCGAGTGAATTCTTAGAGGTGCTTTGTAGGCAGGTAAACAGGAGAACTAGACTAGAGACTGAGCTCTGTCCAGTCTCACTTTATATACTATTCTATGTGTAGATACATGTTGGATATCAATCTAGATACATATCTACATAAGTCCATCCCCTAGGCCTAACATGATCGACATGAGGAGTCGGCCTATATTGGAGATTAATAAATATATGAGGTTGCCAGCCGTTGATCTGCTGCAGGTGGGTGGAATGGAAGGTGTCAACGGTAATTAAAGATAAGGGATCACATCACAGTGATGGGGTGACTGATGTGAGGTCTGTGATGATTGTTACACGTGACCTTGGGTAAGGTCGCATGTAGACCTACTAACACCTAGTAGGGTCGAGGGTTCAGTCGTTCATATATACGATGACGTAGGGCCAGCTGTGGGTGCTGGGTCAAAGATACCATCAAGGATTCTGACAGGTCAAGGTAACCGCTGTCTTAGCTTTGACAAACAGGTCAAGGAGTTCAAAGGCATAGAGATGCATGGAGGCGATAAGTCAAGTGTGAAGCATTCACTTAATAGTAAAACGAAGACTGAGGAGTAAAGGCAAGTGTATTGCTAGCGCTAACTAGGCAACAAGCCATAGATAGAACTAAGCTAAGGAAGAGGAACATTAGACCCTGTTGAAGGGTTTATATAGTGAAGTAAAGGCGTGACAGTTACATGTCACATCAGTTAAGGGCCAGCATGGAAAGCGGTGTTAGAAACAGGAAGAACAATAGAGAAGCCATGCGTGAGAGAAAGGAGTTAAGGGCCAGCGCATTCGGCATGAGAAGATCAGAAGAGAAGAGAGTACCTGTGCAGTGAGGGATAAGCATGCTTACGAGATATATGGAATGTCGTAGAACGACATGGAAGGATGCGAGTTAAGTGTGAAAGAGTAGATGATTAGTTCGAAAGAGAAAGAAAAGAAAAGTGTTCATCCTGCAAACAAATTGTAACAATGATCATGATGTATTAAATACATGCTGTGATCTGTGGGGCGAAAGGTGAAGAGGTGAAAGTGAAGCCCACAGATATGGAAGGGCCCATAGATCCCCTATGTCTGGCACAGTGTCTAAGTCAGGTTTTCCCTTGATAAGATAGAGAAAGCGTCCTTATGTGCAAAGTAAAGGATGAAAAATATATAGCTGTAACACTACCCCCTGTCTAAGGTCTAAGGATCGACTTCCAGGCAATCAAAAGGGTGTGTTGATGGAAGAGTGAGATCTTTGTGTTTGTTAAAGCATTGTATAAATGCCAAATGAGACATCCACAACCTTCAAGGCACAGAAGGATACTCCCTGTGGAAATCACTGATGGCATCAAGCGCACCTAGTAGAAGATGGTCTTCTGGTTCCCAAGTTCAATCTGTCTCATCATAGCCTAGCCAATGTGTTGAGCAGGATATGTGGGAGGAAGCCCAACTCACCTGCTGGTAGACAGATGGTGGTCTAGAGACAAGAGGTAAACTCATTGTTATTATCCAAGATGGACTCGGTTCCCTATATATACTACAGGGGCTAGTAGCTACTGTATAGTACTTATGTGATGTAAGTCTCACACTAACTGTAGTAGCTAATATTAAGTAGTTCGACACTCCCCCTTGCTAAGTATATCACTATACATAAGTGTTACGATTCGCTCGCAGGACGAACGCGTTTACCTTTCTTTCCCTATCGGACTAATACTTTCCATTTCTCACGCTTAACTCCATTCCTTCTATGTCGTTCTCCGACATTCCATACATCTTGTAAGCGTGCTTATCCTCCACCGCGCAGGTACTCCTTGTCTTCCGCTCTTCTCATGCCGTATGCGCCGGCCCTTAACGTTTCCTTCTCATGCGTAGTTTCGCTATTGGTTTCTGCTCTTCTAACGCCGTTTACTACGCCGGCCCTTAACCAACGTGACACGTAACTGTCACACTTCGTATATCACTATATAAACCCTTCAACAGGGCTACTTTACGATTCCTTAGCTTAGTTCTACCTATGGTTTATCGCCTAGATAGTACAAGCAATCCATCGTCTTTACTCCTCGAGTCTCCGTTCTACCATTAAGTGAACGCTTCACACTACGGCTCACCAGCCTTCGTGTGTCCTTACCCTTGAACCCTTGAACCGCTTGTCAAGCTAGACAGCGGATATCTCTTCGACCCGTCAACACCCTTGACGGTACCTTCGACCCATTACATCTCTTTGACGGTACTAAGAACTAGCATCCCCACGGCTAGCCATACATCGTCGTATATACGAACGACCGATCCCCTACGACCCTACTAGGCATCAGTAGGTCAACGCGCGACCACACCCACGGCCACGTGTAACAAAAGAACTAAGCTACCTCCTTGCTTGGGTACTATCACGTACGCCGCCCACCATAGCTTCCCACCGAAACACTCGAACAACAGACCCGCGTTGGAACCCTCGAGAACCTCCACGTACTTCGCACTCCGACTCCTCTGACACCCCCAACGATCCCAACCAAGCATATTGGGACAAAGACCACGACGAACCGTTACTAGACTCAGACGAAGAACTCGCTACCCGCGACCTTTCCCACAGCTTCTCTGCCTCCGTACAGATACCTCATCCTCAGACTCCCCCATCTCCGACACCCAGACGCCAAACCGGCCACATCTTTCCCCCGATCCCTCGTCCCCCGTCGCCCACCATGACCACCAAACCTCTCGAACTCCGCATCGGAACTCCCGAAAAATATGACGGAGATTACAAGACAGCCAAACAATGGTTCGACTCCGTCGCATTCTACCTCAACGTCAACGCAGACGTTTACAACTCAGACCCAAAGCGCATCGCTTTTGTGCTCTCCTATATGACTCGAGGCCCCGCTCTCACGTGGGCAAATACCTTCAGATCTTCGAAGATCGCCGCCGATGGCTCGATCACTATGGGCTCATGGTCTGACTTCCGTGACGCCTTCATCCTGGCGTTTAAACACTACGACACCACTGGTAACGCTATCGCCTGGCTTACCACCACCCGTATGACCGCTACAAAAAGGGGCGAATACTCTCCCTCGCTCACTGAGTACAATGCTCAGTTCCAGAACCACTGCGCCATTGCCGGCATCACTGACGACAACATTCTCATTGGTTATTACTCTGCGGCTATCCCCGAACCCCTCATGCGCCAGATCCTAGCTATGGAAACCATCCCCACCACCGTAGATGCATGGCTAAAGAAAGCCGTGACCTTCCAAACCCACATGGAACGCACTAGAGAAATCGCCGCTCGTCACAAAACTCCCACCCGCCACACGTATCACCAGTACTCCGCCTCTGCCCCCACTAAAGACCCCAATGCTATGGACGTTGACGCCGTCCGTATCCAACCACTCACCCCAGCCGAACGAGAGCAATGCCGCAAAGAAGGACGATGCTTCCGCTGCCGACAGAAAGGACATTGGGCAAATAACTGCCCTAACTTTGCCTCGAATACCCCAAGGCCGAAGAAAGCCGTCAGGAGGGTAACAGAAGTAGAAACCGAGGATGTAGAAGAAACCCCTCGGTTAATTGAGATCGACGATGAAGACGGTGACGAAGAAATAAAGGTGTCCCGCATCGCCATCCAGGATTTTTGAAACGGGACGCTGCCTCGACGTCAGTAGTTCCCCCTAGTACATGTGCGCCTGTACTTGTATCCACATCAAAGAAGTCAATACGAATTCCCCTACAACTTATTGACCCTTCGCACACCATGAAAACCGTCGACACCCGCGCCCTTATTGATAGTGGCGCCGACATCAATTGCCTTGACTGGG
The DNA here is from genome assembly GCA_038094595.1 of Pulveroboletus aff. annulatus. Lineage (NCBI taxonomy): Eukaryota > Fungi > Basidiomycota > Agaricomycetes > Boletales > Boletaceae > Pulveroboletus > Pulveroboletus aff. annulatus. The sequence continues at coordinate 10,078 of JBBPTX010000924.1, read as the reverse complement.
ACTTCGCTCGAAAACACAAGCTCCCTCTAGATAAACTACCGACACCCATTCCCATCAACAACGTCGACCAAACCCCGAATGCAAAAGGAGCCATCCGCTACACTGCCTCCCTCTTTACAAACATCGATGGAATCACCCAACATGTACGCTTCTACGTCATGCATTGCGGGTCCGAGAATGTGATTCTCGGAACGCCCTGGTTACGGCTCACAAACCCCCCCATCGACTGGCCAACTCAAACGATCAGCATCCCCGAATCGGTAGATGAGTCCGCTTCTCTCTACCATATCCACGTCGCCGACCTCAAACGACACAATGATGCTCAACCTCGAGCACCTCCCTCGAAACCACCTCATCACGTCTTGGTCGAGACCATTCCCGACCACACCCTCTCTACATTCCTTGACATGCCAGACGGAAACCTTTACGTTCGACGTGCACTCCACGTTAACGCCTGTCAACGGGTCCTTAAAACGGGGTCCCGATACCATCAGATACATCCAAAGCTTGTTGCCAAGCTCACCACCGCCACAGAACTCACAGCCGCTGCTGAGAAGACGAAGCCGAAAATCACACTCCCAGACGCCTATAGAGACTTCGCCCCAGTCTTTGCTAAAGAATCCGCCGATTCTCTCCCTCCCTCTAGACTCTACGACCACGAAATCAATGTGAAAGACTCGTTTACTCCAAAAATCGGCAAACTCTACCCGCTCACCCCCGACGAGAAGAAAGCCACGGAAGACTTCCTCGATGAGAACCTTGCTGCAGGCAAGATCCGCCCTTCGAACTCCCCCCAAGCATTACCATTTTTCTTCGTCAAGAAAAAGGATGGGAAACTCTGCCCCTGTCAGGACTACCGATACCTCAACGAACATACCATCCGCGACGCTTATCCGCTACCTCTGATCTCCGACCTCCTCGACAAACTCAAGGGTGCTCGAACTTTCACCAAGTTCGATGTACGTTGAGGATATAACAACATACGTATAAAGGACGGACACCAATGGAAAGGTGCCTTCCTCACCCACAAAGGACTCTTTGAACCGATGGTTATGTTCTTCGGCATGACTAATTCCCCCGCAACGTTCCAACGGTTTATGAACGACTCCTTTCGCGATATGATCGCGGAGGGATGGTTGGTTATCTATATGGATGACCTCCTTATCTTCTCCCCAGATGACGCCACCCACACCAAACGAACTCGCCGTGTCCTCCAACGAATGACGGAACTCAATCTCCATCTCAAATTGGAGAAATGTCAATTCGCCGTTCCAGAAGTCGAATACCTCGGAATGATTGTCAAGGAAGGACAACTTGCTATGGACCCTGTCAAACTTGACGGGATCGCTAAATGGCCTACGCCGCAAAAAGTCAAAGACGTCCGTTCCTTCCTTGGCTTCGCTAATTTCTACAGACGTTTTATCCCGGGATATTCAAATATCGCCCGACCCCTCATCGACCTCACCAAGAAAACTATGCCCTGGACCTGGGCGCCTGCCCAACAGGCCGCCTTCGAACAACTCAAAGAGTTGTTCCTTCGTAAGCCCGTTCTATTCATGCCGGATATTTCTCGCCCTTTTGCTATGGCCACGGACGCCTCTAAGTACGTGTCGGGTGGTATCTTGTTACAAACTGACGCAAACGGGGACTGGCACCCCTGCTCTTACTTATCACAATCGTTCTCCTCTTCAGAGCGAAACTATGATATCCACGACCGGGAGCTCTTGGCCGTTATCCGCGGTTTCAAAGCCTGGAGGCAGTACCTTCACGGCTCTCCCTTCCCCATCCAAGTCTTCTCCGACCATAAGAATTTGACTTACTTCCGCCGCCCCCAAGATCTCAATCGACGTCAAGCTCGCTGGCTCCTTGACCTCGCCGACTACGACTACTCAATCACCCACATCCCCGGCACCCAACTCGCTGGCCCCAACACTCTCTCTCGCCGCCCTGATCTCCTTCCTCATGCGGATTCCGATAACATCGGAGTCACTCTCCTCCCCGATACCCTCTTCGTACGCCTCATCGACTCCGCCCTCTCCAACCACATCGCCTCCGCCTCCGCCTCCGACGACCTAGTCCTTCACAAGCTTCAGGAGCTTGACGGCTCTCTTCCCCCTGCCTTTCGCTCCCGTTTGGCCAATTGGCAATACTCTGATGGCGTCCTCCAATATCAGGGGCGCGTCTACGTTCCTCCCGACCGTGACCTTCGCCGCGCTGTCGTCCAGCGCTCCCATGACCACGACTCCGCCGGCCACCCCGGCTACCTCGAAACCCGTCGCCTCTGAGTTTTGGTGGCCGGGCCTCACCTCATTCGTTTGCTCCTATGTTGAAGGCTGTGCAACATGCCAGCGCAACAAAGCGAACACGCATCCCACGTCTCCTCCCCTCGTTCCTATCCCGTCCTCGTGTTCTCGCCCCTTCTAGCAGATCTCCTGCGATCTCATCACCGATCTCCCTCTTTCTGGGGGATTTGACTCATCATTGGTCGTGGTGGACCACGGCCTTACTAAGGGGGTAATTCTTTGCCCCACGAAAAAGACCATCACCGCCGAGGGCGTGGCAGCGCTCTTTTTCCACAAAGTCTACCTCCGTTTTGGACTCTACGAGAAAATCATCTCTGATCGCGGCCCCCAATTTGCCTCCGCCTTCGCCAAAGAACTCGGCCGACTCCTTAACTACGACCTCTTCCTCTCCACCGCCTACCACCCCCAAACTGATGGGGAAATCGAACGAGTCAACCAGGAAGTCGAAACCTATCTCCGCATCTATTGCGGGGATCACCCCTCCACATGGTCCGATCACGTCTTTCACGCTGAATTCACTCACAATCACCACCCTCATTCCGTCACCGGCAAGTCCCCGTTCTACCTGATGATGGGATATGAACCCCGTGCCCTCCCCTCGGTCATTGCCGAAACGAATATTCCCGCTGTTGAGACTCGTCTCAAAGCGCTCACAGCCCTACGAGACGAAGCCCTCGCCTCCCATGAGCTTGCACGACAAGTCATGGCGTCCAGATCCAAAACCCACTTTACACCCTTCGAAAGAGGACAGAAAGTCTGGCTAGAAGCTCGTAACCTCAGAAGATCCGTCCAAGATCCAAAGTTCGCCGCCAAACGCGAAGGCCCCTTTGTTATCTCCGACGTCTTATCTCCCGTCTCCTATCGCCTCCGACTCCCACAAACGTGGAGAATCCACAACACGTTCCATGCTTCCCTCTTATCACCCTATCACGAAAACGACGTACACGGCCCGAACTTCCCTACTCTGCCCCCGGATCTTGTCGAAGGACAAGAGGAATACGAAATTGAACGAATCATACGGCATCGAGGCATGCCATCGGCCCGCCAGTATCTGATCCGATGGAAAGGATACTCCACCGAAGAGGAATCATGGGAACCCGAGCGGAACCTGAAACACTCGTCGGAGTTATTAGAAGATTATAAAAGACGACACCCCCGCGCTTTCTCTCTCTCATCCGCTCGCCCACCACGCCGCAAATAACTCCCTTCCACCTCCTCCAAATGGCCATCGAATTCACCAATGTCGACACCCCTGCAGCTGCACCCTCCACCAACCCCAGCACCGTCCGTCTTCCCTCTACAGACCCCGCAAGGGTCTCTCCTACTCGCCCCACCGCCCCTCAGCCTGTCAACTTCGCCACTCTTATTGGCGATGTTCCCCCCTCCCATGTCTCCCCCGTCTCTGGCAGGATCCAGACCTCGCCACCGTTTACACCTCCGCCCCATCGGGAACCTTCTCCCGGACCTCCCTCGTTCCTAGGAGTCCACCGCCCCCAACTCGTCCGTGCCCCGAGCTCGGACTCTCTCGTCGCCCACTCGGGATGGGATTCCCAAATCCCCACGGATGTCTTATCCCATCTCCATACCGGACGTATCCGAGAAGAAAGATTCACCGATGAGCATTATGTCCGTTTCCATTCGCTTATGTCTGACGACCGTCTTCGCGTACCTATTAGTGTATATACTTCTGACGCTTCCCCTATCTTCACGTGGTTCGAAACCGCGATGCAAATCAACCACGTCGCCGCCTTTATATCTGGCTCAGGCCCGGTATTCCCTCACACTACGCTAGGCAGGACCATGCAGGACTTCATCTATCACGCGCGGTATCAGTTGTACTCCCATGCCTTTCAACTGGGTTATGATAACTTTCTCCTTGACGTCGACAACCACTTCCGAGACCTTGCTGCCGCTGGTCGAGGACTTGGCAACGAAGTCATAAGGGATGGATCACCCATTCACAGGCAGACTCTCAACGACTGGTGGACAGGTCGAAACGGCAGAGATCGCGTCTACCCAGGGCACCCTCGTTTCAATCAGCGGTGTTTCCAATGCCACTGTCTTGGCCATACCCAGCTCTCCTGTCAGCAACATATCTGCACAGGATGTCACCAACGAGCACCGGGCCACTCCCTTGCCCGCTGCCCGGGACCCCCTCGCTCTCTCGCTTCTCGCCTCACCTCTCCCCGCGCTCAGTCCTCTTCTACGTCCACACCTCGCCGCCCCCAAGCCGCGTTCCGTAACGGACAGATCGTCCATCGAGCCACACCCCGCCGCACCCCACGTCAATCCTCTTCCTCCTCCTCCCAACAGTCTTACCATCCCGCGCCATCCTCACCCCGCGCCCCCTCTCCCTATGAGGATGGAGACGAGTTAGACGACGTCGGTTATGCCAACATCACTGGCTCTCCGGGACCCGCCTTCAGGGACTTGTAAGGAATCCTCGCCGTAGCTTCGGGTTACTAAGGGGGTAATGTTACGATTCGCTCGCAGGACGAACGCTTTCTCTTTTCTTTCCCTTTCGGACTAATACTTTCTATTTCTCACGCTTAACCTCATTCCTTCCATGTCGTTCTACGACATTCCATTTACCTCGTAAGCGTGTTTATCTCCCTCACTGCGCAGGTACTCCCTTCTTTCCGATATTCTCACGCCATATGCGCCGGCCCTTAACGTTTCCCTCTCATGCGTAGTTTTGCCATTGGCTTCTGCTCTTCTAACGCCGTTTCCTACGCCGGCCCTTAAACATTGTGACACGCAACTGTCACGCGTTGTATTTCACTATATAAACCCTTCAACAGGGCCTCTTTACATTCTCCTTAGCTTAGTTCTACCTACGGTTTATCGCCTAGATAGTACGAGCAATTCACTTGTTCCTCCTCAGTCCTCGTCCTACTATTAAGTGGACGCTTCACACTCGGCTAGTTAAGCCTTCGTGTGTCTTTACCTCTGAACCTTTGACCCGACTACCAAGCTAGGTAGCGGTTACCCCTCGACTCGTCGCAACCCGCGACAATACTCTTGACCCAGCAACCCCACGGCTGGTCCCACGTCGTCGTCGATACGCACGACTGAACCCTCGACCCTGCTAGGCATCAGTAGGTCTACGCGCGACCATACCCACGGCCACGCGTAACAAAAGAACTAAGCTACACTCTTGATCGGGTACTACCACGTACGCCGCCCACCATAGCTTCTCATCGAAACACTCGAACCACCGACCCACGTTGGAACCCTCGGGAACCCCCTCGCACCTCACATTCAGACTCCTCTGACACCCCTGACGATCCCAACCAAGGATATTGGGACGAAGACCACGACAAACCTTTGTTGGACTCTGACGAAGAACTCGCTACTCGCGACCTCTCCCATAGTTTTTCTGCTTCCGTGCAGATACCTCGTCCTCAGACACCTCCATCTCCTACACCCAGACGCCAAACCGGCCATATCTTTCCCCCGATCCCTCGTCCTCCGTCACCCACTATGACCACCAAACCTCTCGAACTCCGTATCGGCACCCCTGAAAAGTACGACGGAGACTATAAAACAGCTAAACAATGGCTCGACTCTGTTGCTTTCTACCTAAACGTCAACGCAGACGTTTACAACTCTGATCCGAAACGTATCGCTTTCGCACTCTCCTATATGGCTAAAGGACCTGCCCTCACATGGGCTAACACCTTTTGGTCCTCGAAAATCGCAGCCGATGGCTCCATCACCATGGGCTCCTGGTCTGACTTCCGCGACGCCTTTGTCTTGGCGTTCAAACATTACGATACCACGGGAAACGCCATCGCCTGGCTCACCACTACCCGTATGACCGTCACCAAAAACAGCGGATATTTCCCTTCACTCACTGAATATAACGCCGAATTTCAAAACCAATGCGCCATTGCCAGCATCACTGACGACAATGTCCTCATCGGATATTACTCTGCCGCTATCCCTGACGCCCTTATGCGGCGTATTCTAAGCATGGAAACTGTCCCTACCACCATCGCCAACTGGTTAAAAAAGGCAGTAACCTTCCAGACCCACTTGGAACGTGCCCGAGAAATCGCCGCTCGACACAGAACCCCCACTCGTCACACGTATCACCAGTACACCGCTACCACCCCTGTCAAAGACCCTAACGCCATGGACGTTGATGCAGTCCGACTCCCACGACTCACCCCCGCAGAACGAGAGCAATGCCGAAAAGAAGGAAAATGCTTCCGCTGCCGACAGAAAGGACACCGGGCGAATAACTGCCCCACATTTACCTCAAAACCAAAGAAATTCGTCCGGAGGGTTGAAGAAGTAGAAGTCAGGGACAAAGAAGAAGTCCCGCGACTAATTGAGATTGACGACGAAGAAGACGATGAAGAAACAAAGGTGTCTCGCGTCGCCATCGCCTCTCTGGATTTTTAAACCGGAACACTGCCTCGACGTCAGTAGTTCCTAGTACGTGTGCACCTGTACTTGTATCCACGTCCAAGAAATCAATGCGAATCCCTCTACAACTCATTGATCCTTCGCACACCATGAAAACCGTCGACACCTGCGCCCTAATCGATAGCGGCGCAGACACTAACTGCCTTGACTGGAATTTCGCCCAAAAACACAAACTCCCCCTAGAGAAACTGCCAACGCCCATCCCAGTAAACAACGTAGACCAAACCCCCAACGCAAAAGGGGCCATACGCTACACCGCCTCCCTCTTTACCAACATTGAAGGAATTGCCCAGCATATACGCTTCCACGTAATACATTGTGGGTCCGAGAACGTAATTCTCGGAACACCCTGGCTACGACTCACGAACCCTTCCATCGACTGGGTGTCACGAACAATCGACGTCCCAGAATCGGTAGATGAATCCGCATCTCTCTACCACATCCATGTTGCCGATCTCAAACGACACGAGGGAGTTCTACCCCGAATTCCCCTTTCGAAACCACCTCGCCAGGTTCTAGTCGAGACCATCCCTGACCACACCCTCTCTACATTTCTTGATATGCCGGACGGAAATCTCTATGTTCGCCGCGCCCTCCACGTCAACTCGTGCCAACGGATCCTTAAATCCGGATCTAGATATCATCAGACCCATCCAAAGCTTGTCGCAAAACTTACCACCGCAACCGAACTCGCGGCGGCCGCTGAAAAGGCCAAGCCAAAAGTAACACTCCCAGACGCCTACAAAGACTACGCCTCGATTTTTGCCAAAGAATCCGCCGACTCCCTTCCTCCCTCTAGACCCTACGACCACGAGATCAATGTCAAAGACTCGTTCACCCCAAAGATTGGCAAACTCTACCCGCTCACCCCGGAAGAAAAGAAGGCTACAGAAGACTTCCTCGATGAAAATCTCGCCGCTGGCAAGATCCGACCCTCAAATTCCCCTCAAGCATCGCCTTTCTTCTTTGTCAAAAAGAAAGACGGAAAACTTCGTCCCTGCCAAGATTATCGATACCTCAACGAACATACCATCCATGACGCTTACCCGCTCCCCTTGATCTCCGACCTCCTCGACAAACTCAAAGGTGCCCGGACATTCACCAAATTCGACGTACGATGGGGTTATAACAACGTACGTATAAAGGATGGACACCAATGGAAAGGTGCCTTCCTCACCCACAAGGGACTCTTCGAACCAATGGTTATGTTCTTCGGCATGACCAATTCACCCGCAACATTTCAACGTTTCATGAATGACTCCTTTCGCGATATGATCGCGGAAGGGTGGTTGGTTATTTATATGGATGACCTCCTTATCTTCTCCCCAGATGACACCACTCACACCGAACGAACTCGCCGTGTCCTTCAACGAATGACGGAACTCGATCTCCACCTCAAACTCGAGAAATGCCAATTTGCCGTTCCCGAAGTTGAATACCTCGGGATGATTGTCAAGGAAGGACAACTAGCTATGGACCCCGTCAAACTCGACGGTATCGCTAAATGGCCTACGCCACAGAAAGTCAAAGACATCCGTTCCTTCCTTGGTTTCGCTAATTTCTATAGACGTTTCATCCCGGGATACTCCAATATCGCCCGACCCCTCCTCGACCTCACCAAGAAAACTGTACCCTGGATCTGGGCGCCTGCCCAACAGGCCGCTTTTGAACATCTCAAGGAGTTGTTCCTTCGTAAACCCGTTCTCTTTATGCCTGATATTTCTCGCCCCTTTACCATCGCCACCGACGCCTCAAAGTATGCGTCGGGAGGAATCTTGTTACAAACTGACGCGAACGGGGATTGGCATCCTTGTTCTTATTTATCTCAATCGTTCTCCTCTTCGGAACGCAACTACGATATCCACGACAGGGAGCTCTTGGCTGTTATCCGCGGTTTCAAAGCCTGGAGACAATATCTCCATGGCTCTCCCTTCCCAGTTACCGTCTTCTCCGATCACAAGAACCTTACATACTTCCGCCGACCCCAAGACCTCAACCGACGACAAGCTCGCTGGCTCCTGGACCTCGCCGACTACGACTACTCGATCACCCATATTCCCGGCACCCAGCTTGCTGGCCCCGACGCCCTCTCTCGCCGCCCTGACCTCCTCCCACACGCCGACTCGGATAATACCGGAGTTACTCTTCTCCCAGACGCTCTCTTTGTTCGCCTCATCGACTCCGCCCTCTCCAACCACATCGCCTCCGCCTCTGCCTCGGATGATTTGGTCCTCCACAAACTCCAAGAACTTGACGGTTCCCTTCCCCCGGCCCTTCGCTCTCGCCTTGCCGATTGGCAGTACTCCGATGGGGTCCTCCAATATCAGGGACGCGTTTACGTTCCTCCCGACCTCGACCTTTGCCGCGCTGTTGTCCGCCGCTCCCATGATCACGTTTCCGCCGGCCACCCCGGCTATTTAAAAACTCGGCAACTCGTCGCTTCTGAATTTTGGTGGCCAGGCCTCGCCACTTTCGTCCGCTCCTATGTCGAGGGTTGCGCCGTCTGCCAGCGCAACAAATCCAACACGCACCCCGCCACCCCTCCCCTCGTCCCTATCCCGTCTTCTTGCTCCCGACCCTTCCAGCAGATCTCCTGCGATCTCATCACCGATCTTCCCCTTTCCGGGGGATTTGACTCGTTATTGGTCGTGGTGGACCACGGCCTTACTAAGGGGGTAATTCTTTGCCCTACCAAAAAGACTATCACCGCGGAAGGCGTCGCAACGCTCTTTTTCCACAAAGTCTACCTCCGCTTTGGACTCTACGAGAAAGTAATCTCCGATCGGGGCCCACAATTCGCCTCCGCCTTCGCCAAGGAACTTGGCAGACTCCTTAATTACGACCTCTCCCTCTCCACCGCCTATCACCCTCAGTCGGATGGGGAAACCGAACGAGTTAACCAAGAAGTCGAAACCTATCTCCGTATCTATTGCGGGGATCATCCCTCCACATGGTCCGCCCACATCTCTCACACCGAATTCACGCACAATCACCGCCCCCACTCTGTCACCGGCAAATCCCCGTTCTACCTCATGATGGGCTATGAACCCCAGGCCCTTCCCTCGGTCATTGCCGAAACCAACATCCCCGCCGTTGAAACACGTCTCAAAACGCTCACAGCCCTACGAGACGAAGCCCTCGCCTCCCACGAACTCGCACGACAAGTCATGGCATCTAGGTCCAAAACACGCTTTACCCCTTTCGAGAAAGGACAAAAGGTCTGGCTGGAAGCCCGAAATCTCAGAAGATCCGTCCAAGATCCAAAGTTCGCCGCCAAACGCGAAGGCCCCTTTGTTATCTCCGACGTCTTATCTCCCGTCTCCTATCGCCTCCGACTCCCA
>JBBPTX010000923.1:0-14374 GCA_038094595.1 Pulveroboletus aff. annulatus | reverse complement strand
CAAGCGCACCCGGTAGAAGATGATCTTCCGGTTCCCAAGTTCGATCTGTCTCATCATAGCCTAGCCAATGGACCAGGTATTCAAGGCGACGACCTTTGAATCTACTAGCGATGATTCTTTCTACTTCATATAAGTTATCTCGGTCCTCGGTTACCTGTACAGGGCCGGGAGCGATGACAGGTTGTCCCTGAAGCCTTTCTTTATAAGGCTTAACCCGTGATACGTTAATGGTTGGATGGATTCGCATAGAGGATGGTAAACGAAGGGTTACTGCATTATCCCCAACTAGTGTGATGATGTCATATGGCCCTAACCATCGCTCTGTTAATTTGCGACTTGCACGCGGCAACCTTAAATTATCTGTGGATAACCACACTTTATCTCCAACGTTATAGGGAGGAGTCTCCTTTCTATGTCTATCAGCCTGTGCTTTCATGCGTAGCTGAGCTTGTTCTAGATTTAATTTAGTTTGCTCTGTCACCTCGTGTAGGGTAGATAGGAATTCATCGGCAGCTGGTGCCTTGGAGGAGGATGTAATGGGTTCTATTCCCATGTGCGGAGTATAGGAACGAGTGACTTCAAACAGAGATTTCTTGGTGGAGGCTTGCCTCTTAGAATTATAGCTAAATTGTGTGATGGGTAACCATTGTGCCCATTCGCCCTGACGCTCTGCGCAGAATATTCTTAGATACTGCTGCACATCCCTGATCATTCTTTCTGTTTGACCATCTGTTTGTGGGTGATGTGCAGTAGATAAGCGTTGTTTAATATTAAGCTTCTTGCATAGCTCTACCATGACTTGTGAAGCGAACTGTGGTCCTCGATCGGACACAATAGATAAGGGGATTCCATGGTGCTTGAAGATGTGATGTAGGTAGAGACTTGCTGTCTCGATGGTGGACGTCGTGTTGCGACAAGGGGTAAGCACCACTTCTTTCGAGAAGTGATCTACAGCTACTAGGATGCTGTCTGATCCGTTACTTTCTGGCAGATCTGTGACAAAATCGATGGATATGTCTTGCCAGGGTCCGCTAGGGACTTCTAAAGGTTGCAATAAACCAGAGTTAGGCTGGTTGGAAGGTTTCATTCGCGCGCATTGATCGCAACGAGATACATAATCTTTAATCTGAGTCGTGATGCCAGGCCACCAATAATGACGTAAGACTAGATCAATAGTCTTTTCATTTCCAGGATGACCTGCCATAGGCGAGTCATGACATAATTTAAGGGTCTTGATTCTTAAATCTTCGTTATCTCCGTTTTTGGCCGGAACGTATAACCGGTTTCCTTCTTGATAGAGACGCCCATTAGCTTCTTCACACACTTTGTGTTCTTTACATAGCTTCTGTACTTCTGTCTCTGTTAGGAGACATGTTTGATTAAATATATCTTGATGTAGCTGTGCCCCTTCATCGTAGATTGCGACTTTGGATGATGTTGTCCTTATCCGCTCCGGGGATATCATAGTTATTCCTTTGTTGTCATCCTCTATCCCTTGCGCATGATCTTCTCTTCTAGAGAGAGCATCTGCTTTTGTGTTGGACGATCCTGGTTTGTACATGAAAGTGTAGTTGAATCTAGATAAATATTGCGCCCATCTGGCTTGTCTCCTAGATAGATCTTGTGCTTTCATAAAGTATTGAAGGTTTGCGTGATCATTCCATACTTCAAATGGGTGTTCTGTCCCTTCTAGATAGTGACGCCATTGTTCTAGTGCCCTGATAATGCTCAACATTTCTTTGTCTGCGATAGGATAGTTTCTTTCTTCTGGTGACATCGAGTGCGAGCTAAAAGCCACTGGATGCCATTTGTCTTCTTTTAATATAGATAATACTGCCCCTGTTGCGTAATCAGAAGCGTCTGTTTCTAATCGGAATTGACAATCGATGTCTGGATAGGCGAGAATAGGAGCTGTGGTAAAGCGTTCTTTTAACTTATCAAAAGCGTCTTGCTGTGGAGAATCCCATTTCCAAGGAATGTCCTTTTTTAGGAGATCGTTCAGAGGTCTAGCGATTTGCGCATATCCTTCAATGAAGCGACGATAGTAGTTGGCAAGACCAAGAAAGCTTCGCACCCCTTTTACACTAGCAGGTGCTGGCCAATCTAAAATGGCATCAACCTTCTTGCGATCCATCTTGATCCCATCTTGTCCTACGACCATTCCTAGGTAATCAACTTCTTTCTTGAAAAAGTGACATTTCTCTGGCTTGGCGAAGAGATCGTTCTCTTCCAGACGCTTTAGTACTTTCTTAACAATTTCTGCGTGCTCCTGCTCATTGTCTGTTTTAGTGAATATCATGACATCGTCGATGTAAACCACTACGACGTCTTCCATATCTGCAAATAGCTCATTCATCATGGTTTGGAAAGTGGCTGGAGAATTGCACAATCCAAAGAACATGATCAGAGGTTTGAAGGTTCCTTTATGTGTGACAAAGGCTGCTTTCCATTCATCACCCTCTTTGATGCGTACATTGTTGTATCCCCATCTGAGATCCAACGTTGTAAATAATTTAGCTCCCTTTAGTCGATCTACGAGTTGCGAAATGAGGTATCGATAGTCTTGTACCATGCATTTTCGTCCATCTTTCTTTGGCATGAAGAAAACTGGTTATGTCTGAGGAGATTTGGAAGGTCTAACATATCCTTTCGATGATTGATCTTCTAGCCAATCTGAAACCTCCTTCTGTTCGTCTGCGCTCAGGGGTATAAGCCTGCCTTTCTTCGGTTGAAAGACTTCTTTAAGATCGATAGCATGGTCCCAAGATTTTTGTGTTGGCATTCTGGTAGATGCCTTCTCTTCGAATACTTTAAGATGCTCGTGATAGCATTCTGGTACGAGTTCTGCGGCTGATTTCTTCTGGTCCATAAGGGTTTTCAGCTTCTCGTCTACTGCTTGTCCTATTCTAATGTCTCGTTCTTGTTTTTTGTTTAATTCCTTTTCTAGTGTTTTTATTGTTTCGTAGACTTTATATTGAGCTTCCTGCTCCTCTTTCTCTAAGAGCCTTAGATAGACGCTTTTGTCTCTAAGTTCCCAGCATTCCCTTCTGCAACTTCTTAATTTGATTTCCCTAGTCTTACAGTTGATGTCTGGGTTATGTTTCTTTAACCAGGAGTAGCCGATCACCATTTGATTTTTTCCCAAACTGGTGACTTCTGCTTCGACTATCTCTCGATGTCCTTTGTAATCTAATAAGAGGGAGGCAACATGTGTGATTTTGCCTGCTTCGTTCTGGGTACCATCTACATTATAGACGGTGAGGGGTTGTGCGAGTTGTCTAAGAGGAAGTGCGTGTTGCATGGCGAATACGTTATCTACAAAGACGCAATTCGTGCCTGAGTTCAGGAGTGCTGATACTGAAATGAAACCCTGATCATTGTTTTTGGGTTTTACTTTTATCTTCATTTTTAGTTCGTTATCTATTTTGAGCGATCTACAAAAAATGCCTTCGTCTGGGATTTGATCTGCAGGGGAGATCAAAGGGTTAGCTTTCTTAGTAGAGGAATTAAGCACCGGTGTGACGCCCCGGCCGAGCCTCTGAGAGGACTTCTCTGTCGGCAAAGAGGAAGAAATAATGGTGGAAGGCGCTGCTTCCGTATCGTAAACGTGTAAACTAGCGAAACGATTGTCCGTAGGAAAGTGTACCTGCTTACGCTTACCTCTGCCTAGATTAGACCCAGTTCCTGAATCTAGGCTCTGCCTTTTGCCGATTTCTTATTTTCAGCATCTTCGACGTCCCTGAAGAACGCCCTTGCTTCTTCGAACGACATGCCCCTTATTGCTGCCGTGGGGTCACGTCCTTTTCCTTTTTCGGCTTGGGTGCCGGGTGTGTAGATGTGTTCAGTGCTTTTAGCGTCATCCGAGGACGTACTCCTTACTTGCCTTCTTCGGCAATCCCTTTTGTGACCATTTGACCATCCGCAGAGGTCACACTTGGTGCTGGGCTTCTTGCACTGTTTGGCGAAATGCCCTGTCTCGCCACAGTTATAACATGATTTGGCTCCCTTTTGAGCCGCACTGATGTCCATGGCGTTTGGATCTTTAGATTTGGACCCAGTCCTGTATTGTGTTCGCCCCCTGATTAGGTCGAGAGCTTCAAGGCGATTGCCTACTTCTCTTAACACGTTTATCATTTCGTGGACTGTTCCTTTTCTGAGGTCGTTTTTCCAAATGTAATCCATGAGATATCTCTTCGTATTTTGTTCAAGGAGATACACCCCATGAGGGTCTCCTAATTCTGCTTTCTCGAATTCTGCGTACCATTTGACGAGGAAATCGTCAATGGGTTGATTTGCTCCTTGTTTCATTTCATTTATTTTCTTTGTAGCCCTGTCCTTGATATTGCTTCCTCTGAACAGGCTTCTTAATTCTTCTTCCAGGTTCGCCCAACTGTATCCCTGATTGCTGTGCATCTTCTGCAATCTTAGTTGCACGAAGGGCCCTGCTCTTGGTCCCTTTAGTCTGGATAGTACTGTGAGAATCGCTTCTCCACTTTGGGGTTCTATTGCGTGACTATTTATTTGAATCCAGGCCTGTATCTTGGCCCACCATTCGTCGAATTTTACGAATGACCCGTCATAGTCTCCTGGATCTGTGAATATCTCTACTTTTCTGGAGCTGTTGGTAGGTCTTTCTCTTTCTTTTCCTGATCCGCTAGGCGTGGGTTGTCTTGTTGGCGGTTTGGGTTGTACTAGAGTGCTGAGCATTCCTTGAATGCTGGTTAGCGCATCATTCATCTTTGCCATTTCGTCTCTCATGGCAAAGTATCTCTGTTCTTGTTCGGCTGTGTATTGTGCGATTGTGTTTAATTGATCATGCCAATCAACGTTTGGGTTGGTGAGGGCTGCGACGTAATCTGCGACAGAGATGGCCATTGTGATGATAAAGCAAGTAACTAGTATTGGTACGATTTGCATTGCTGTACTCGAAGTTGGACTCTGCTAAAATGATCGTTTTTTCTGATCGTTTGTTGATGCTCGCATTTCTGCCTTTTAACGCGAGGTGGTTCTCTTTCTTGTTCCTCTGAGGCCTCTCTATTTCGCCTCCTTGCTATGCTTGCTTCTCTGATGAACTGTTGTGCACCTAGGGTTGCTTCTAAGTGGATATTACGTGGTGCTTCTGGCCACGTGAATGGGTCGGGCTGCGGGGATCTGGATGGACTCCGCTCAGGGGTGGTTGGATATCTTAGTGAAGCGAGGTCTGTGGCGGGGCTGAGGGTGTATGCTGATGGTGTGGGTTCCCAATAGTGGGTGTGACCTGTATATCTGATGTCGGTGGCGATTAAATCGACTTCGCCTCCGTTTCCGAAGCTTCGTGGTTCTAGATCTTGTTCAACAAGTCTCCAGAACTCTTCTTCTGTGGCCGCAACGTCTGGCCAGTCGTTAGGGTCCTCTTCACTCTCTGTGCTCGCAGTTGCAAGCGAGTACTCCCTGGGCTCTTCTTTGATCGGTAATCCTACTGCTACTGGTACGTCTACTAACTCCCAAGGTCTTGCTGGATCAACGGTGGGGAGATATGCTGCAAAGGGAGAAGAGATCGGTGAAAGGTGATGGGCACTGATAGCAAGCCCCTGTTAGCGCTATCCTAAGATACCCGAAGACGCGCTCACTTGCTAGAGCCTCTGGTGCAAGCGAGAAGGCTAGACGTGTCTGCTGTCGTTTGGTAGATAGTGAAAGGGTAGTAAGATGAAGACAGTCTAGTTCTAGTGTTGTGACTACAATCTTGCAGGGCAATCACTATCTCTAAACATCGAGTGAAGGACTATCTTATAGGGGGTGTTTCGTAGGCAGGGAACAAGAGAACTAGACTGGAGACTGAGCTCCGTCCAGTCTCGCTTTATATATTATTCTACTTGTAGATACATGTTGTGTATCGATCTAGATATGTATCTACATAAGTCCATCCCCTAGGCCCAACATGATCAACATGAGGAGTCGGCCTGTAACGGAGATTAATAAGTACATGAGGTTTCCAGCCATTGATCTGCTGCGGGTGGGTAGAATGGAAGATGTCAACGGTAATTAAAGATAAGGGATCTCATCACAGTGACAGGGTGACTGGTGTGAGGTCTGTGATGATCACGATGTATTAAATACGTGTTTGTGATCTTGTGGGGCGGAAGGTGAAGAGGTGAAGGTGAAGCTCACAGATCTGGAAGGGCCCATAGATCCCCTGTGTCTAGCACAGTGTCTAAGTCGGGTTTTCCCTTGATAAGATAAAGAAAAGCATCCTTATGCACGAAGTAAAGGGTAAAAATATATAGCTGTAACATTATCCAAGGCCACACGTAACAATATCCATAGGTCAACATCAAGTATTCTAGTCACAAGTCTGCTTGGATTGTTCAAATTGCTGGCTAAGTAAGATATTCTAATGATGAAGACATTAAACTGGAAGCACTGGTGCTGAGTGAGTTGATGATGCATCCAAACATGGATGCATATCAACCATATGCATCACTTTGAAATGTACAAATCAAGAAAGAGAGAAAAAAGAAGAGGAAAGAACCTGTTATGTGTGGCCTTGGGCAAGGTCACATGTAGTCCTACAAATGTCTGAGGCCTAGTAGGGTTGAGGATTTGGTCATCTGTGTAGACAGCAATGGGGTAGGCCATGGGGTTGTCTGGTTGATGGTACCATCAAGGGTGTTGACAGGTCAAAGGTAACCTATGTCTATCTTGGCAGTAGAGTCAAGAGTTCCTAGTAGGACATATGAAGGCTGGTGGGTCAAGTATGAAGTGTTCACTTAATAGTAGAATGAAGACTGAGGAGTAAGAGACTATGATTACTAGGACTAACTAGATGACAAGCTGTAGGTAGAACTAGGTTAAGGAAAGGAGATGAAAGGCCCTGTTGAAGGTTTATGTAGTGATAGAGACCCATTTAGGGCTGGCATGGGAATTGCCTAAGGCATCGGATGGTATAGGAAAAACCTGGGTTTTCTTTCACATGACTTTTCACTAGGTGGCTGAGCCAAAATGCTGAAGAGGACAATGCTGAGGTGCTGAGCTGTTTCAGATGCCAGGTTGCTGCTTCAATGTGTCCAAGTCAGTGCTCAAAGGTAGGTCACTCACTGCTACCAATACCCCCCCACAGACAACACGGTCACACCTCTCCTCACCACCTCCTAGCTGATAGGGCCAAAGGAAAGCAAAAAGCTACCGATGCAGATGATGACAACTCTGGAAGTGATCAAAGTCAATCAGCTGTAAGATTGGGGTCTACTCACTGGATGGTAGAGGACGAAAATTCGCTTCTCAATTATATCCTCGCAAACAAATCTGTCATGGGCCAGGGAGGGTTCAAACCCATGTTTTGGAATGACCTCATGAGTCAGCTGCCAAAACCTACTCAAGGCAGGGCAAAGATGGCAGATGGTTGCAAAGAAAAGTGGAAGCAGGTACAATTTTCCCCTTTCACTTCTTCCGGTCCACTAATCAAACTAATTAAGATGAAAACCACCTATGACATTGTCAACAAGATCACCCATATGTCTGGACTCACATATTTGCTCGAAAAGGGCACAGATATTGGATCGGAGAGTCAGAGCGTGTGGGATGACTTTTTGAAGGTATGTTCTGTGTATATTTTATATTTCCTGGTATGCTAATGGATATAGACTATGAAAGGAGCAGCGAAATTCAAGATAAAAAATTAAATACATTACAAAAAAATGCAACACCTGATGTTGTTGAAAGCAAAAGGTGCTCACAAAACAGTGCCCCTTAGGAATATTCAAAGAGCCCAGATGACCACCATGGCTGATCCATCTACAAGCTGGCCTGGACCAGCAGTCAGTGCCTCTCCCTCCTGCCCCCCTTCTGCCGCTTTCCAGCCATTCATCCATCCAAATCAGTTACTCCCAGCTCCACCACTCTTCCCTGCCATTTCTCAACCATCGCCCATCCAAACCACCACACCCGATGCTCCCTTTGTTTCCTCCACTCCTTTCACATCCCCATTAGCCCCTGCCTCATTCGTTGGCTCTGCTACGAGCTCCATCAAGCCATCTTCAAGTGTCTCTGCCTGTGCTGAGTGTTCCAACAAATGGAAAGCAGATGCGGATGCATCATTCATCATTTCAGTGCCTCCCATGTCTACTGTGAGTGGCACATCCTCAGAAAGTCGAAAGTGGTGTGCCACCCAGCAGTCCCTCCCCATCCTAGAGCTTCAGGATGACATCACCGCTGTTATGTGTGGCCCGGGTAGGGTCACACGTAGCCCTACTGTATCCTGTCTAGATGGGAACAAAGATCAGTCATCGGTGTACGACAACGGTGAGGCAATGTGAGAGTTGTGTCAAGGGGAAGATACACGAAGATGAGGTTCCTAAGTGTCGAGGTTCACTCTAGAGTAGAACAGGACTCGTAGAGGTGTGAGGCAAAGGAGGCTTGAGGCTTCTTATTGACAAAATGCTAGATAGGATATCGTAGGGAAGCTTAAGCTAAGGGAAAGGCATAAGGCCAGATCGACTGGTATATATAGTGAAGAGTGATGTGTGACAGTAATGTCACAGGGTCAAGGGTATGGGTTAAGGGCCGGCGTGGGAAGCAGCGATAAAATGTGAAAGAACATGATAGAATGTGATAGAACCCATGTGTGGGAGGGAAACGCAATGTGCTAGTGCATGCAGCAAGAGAAGGAGAACCTCATGTATGATAAGGTAACATGAGGGAGATAAGTGCACAAGATCATGTAGGTATGATGATGTACATGATAGGGACCTTGGAGAGCCGAGGGACAAGGGTAAAGGGTTGGCGTGGGCAACCAGGAAGAGTGGAAGGGTGAGCGTGCGCGCAAAGAGAAGAAAAGAGAAAAGAGTTCATGTGTGCCTGGCATGATGAGTCGTAACAACTGCACTTCAAACAACGTTCCAAGCCAACATGGAGCTCATGGAATGCGCAATCGAAATAAGTGCCACAAAACCTGTCACCATCGCAACTCATGCTATACAGAGGCAGCTTGTCGAGAACGTGTCTGCTGAAAGACAAAATCTTGCCAGGAAAACGCTGCTGGAGCATGAGAAGAACTCTTTATCTCCTGATGAGTTACTGACGATGTTTGATGTATTTGGAAAAAGCAGCAACTTTGTTGATTTATACCTACTTCTAGCTACTTCCATCAACAGTGACAATGAGCTTAGGTGAGGTTGGATTAAAAAGTGTATCATCGAACACAATACATAGTTTTCTTGTACTTGTACTATCATGCAATTGAACTGATTTGTGAGTTGAACAATTTGCAAATTATAAGACAACAAAGTGTGATTATGCCCTTCCACCAGCATGCAGATACTGGAGGTGATCCTGTCAGAGTTCCCTTACAATCTGATCCCTCTTTCTTTCCATTTTACCATGCTGTACAGTAGTTATGTAACCAGATGCAAGACTGCCGAAAATAACTACATCGTCCATACCTCCAAGTCCATCTGAATTCACATTTGGCTCAGAATTTGAGTTGGGCATGAGAATGCTGTCTGGATCATGGTAGTGGATGATGTTGTGAATGCAACAGAGTGCGGGGGGAATGCGAGCTTGAACACCCATTATGTACTGAGCTGGAATCATGAGGATTCTGAACCATGCCTTGAGGACCCCGATAATTCATTCAACAACGTTACGAAGTTGCGCGTGTCGTAGATTGTAGTATTCCTTTTCGTTTGTAGGTCTGATGAAGTAGTCAGTTTGCTCTGATGAATTAAAGCCTGTACTCACCTTATTTTTGCACGATTCCACTCTGGTAAATGGTATCGAGTACCACGATACGGGACCAGTAACTGAGGGCAAATCGGGTATCCAGCATCAGCGAGGTAATACTTGCCATCCGGTATCTTGAAATCGGTGTTACGAGCGTCGTGATAAACAGAAGCATCAGCCATAGAACCCTCCCATCCGCTGAGAACATAGATAAATTTGAGGTCAAAATTGCATGCGACAAGGCAGTTGATTGAATGAAATCCCTTGCGATTCCGTGTTGAATCCCTCTCAGCTGCTGACGGACTACATGCTATGTGTGTCCCATCGAGTGCCCCAATGGCATCTTTGAAGAATGGGTAAACGGTAGAATCTTCTACGATACGGGTGGGTGTCGAACTGTCTGACCGTGGTAACCTGACATATTTTGTATAAATCGGAGTCGACGAGAATGCATCTACCATCTTGCGAAAGTATCTAGACTGTTGTGAGTATGCGAGGGGGAATTTAAAAAAAACACACCTGGAAATCGTATTATTTGCGCGTTGGAAACGCTCCCCAACATGCTTGGACGAGAGGCCGGTTACACATGTGTAGAGAAAAATACTCAGTTGTTCCTCGAGGGTTACTCCATTTCTGGATTTCTCGTACCCTTGCCCCCTCAGCTCCTCGACCAGCTTCTCAAAGACGCATTTCTGTACATCAAGCTCATTGTGAATACGATCCAGATGACCGTTGAGAAGTTCGCGGACCCACATTTCCCCCGTCAGAATCGAGGTATGGTAGGGGATGGGCTCTGCACGCTCATTTGCTGTAGCGACGACCTCATTCATAGCATTGATAGCCATCATGAGGAGCTGGCTTATTTGTTGATTTTGCTGAAGGAGGATGCTGAATATGCTATCATCTTCTGTCTCCAAATTGAAGCCAGAATCGTGCTCGGATGGTGAGTCGTCGAGCATTGTTGATATCTGATCGATCATCCCCTCCACAATCACACATCATTTGGGACTCCGTCTCATTTCGGCATTTCGGCTCAGCCACCTAGTGAAAAGCCATGCAAAAGAAAACCCGGGTTTTTCCTACACTGTCCAACGCCTTAGCTATATCGTGTACAGAGGTTCACAGTCCGGACATAATGTCATCGCTCTTCCTTACATGATGCGAGCTCACAAAGAGATTGTTGGAAAAGCGGTGAAGTCGGATCGTGACCAAACCACAACTACTGCTAGTTGCGGCGATTAGCACAAGCCCCAAAGTCTTTTGACAGCGAAAAAAAAGGAATTGCTTGCAGTATGTGCCATACAAAACAAAATCGTCTGCAAGGTTTAGAAACGACAGCGAAACATGTCAGACTTCAGCAGAGCCAGAAGGTACATCAGCTTGCCGAAAACCTGGCAAAACTTCTACATGAGAATTCTTTTTGGTTTAGCACGCATTTTTGTCCCCATTAAGACATATTATTGAGCAATAAATCCAGATATCTTTTTGAGCAACCAGGTATGCGTAACGGAGCAGATAACAATGTATCTAATCTAATCATCATCGTGTAAGAAAGCCCAATTGTACTCTACCTCCATCAGCACGTTATCCAAGTAACATCCATGAGTGCCTTCATCGGCAAGGATCCTCTCGAGGTATCCCGAAACCCTGCTATATATGCTAAACATTGTGTCCTGCCGTGCATTAGAATCGTCGTATTTGCCTTCTTGAATTCCACTGAGTGCAAAAACAATTGATGTGGCCGAGAGAGCAGTGATGGGCACGAATTTAGTTGGATTGATGAGGTGTCCAGCATGTAATCTATGCCAGATCGTGTTCCTAATCACTGAAAAGACACAGTCCCCCTTGAAATATCCCTACAAAGAATCAGTGTGATTTATAGAAACCAGCTCAAACACGTATCATATCTTTATGAAGGTACATGTAGTTCGAGTCTGCCAGCATCTCTGTCATGATCTTAGCACGCACTTCGATCTGATCAGCAACAGGTACCTGTGTCACCTTCCTTTTGATGTCGAGCAATTCTTCAACATACGCCTCAGCCAAGTTTAGAAACTCGCGATGGATTGTGTTGAGGTCACATGTCAATGCTCCGCTCAGGTCATCCATGAGCTTCTCTGAGTCCACTGATTAGATAGTATATCCAACAAGTTTCAATGACAAGTACTTATGATTAGACAGAGTTGCTGTTTGCTCTAAAGCGAACCTGGATACTTGTTTAATGAGCTGCTTTGTAGCTGATTTCCCCAAGAGGCCACATTCAGTGAAGACGTGGCGATGGAGTTCTTCGACTGCTACTTTTGTTAAGTCGGTGGTTTTTTTATCATGACCACCCAATGTGTTTGAGCTGGATGGTAAAAGCGTTGTAGAGGGGCCTGGTGTTGGAGGTCGGGGAAGAGTGGGTGTTGGTGGTGCTAGAATCTGAGATTGCTGCTGAGATATGGGAGGTCGTGCAATGGGTCGCGCCTAGTATGAGAACGTTAGTTAGTCACCTCACGAATGCAATATTAACTTACCTGTATGACATGATGGGGGTGAACACTGCCTGTGGAAGTCTCACAGCTGCGTGTTGGTCAGAAGGCAATGACATGTCATGAAACAGTGTCTCAAACATCATCCAGGTTGATACCATGCAGCGCCGTGGCATTGCTGACCATCCCGGCTGAATGGTGGGGCTGTATCGAGCTTGACCCCTGTTGTTGTAACCTGCGCTGCACAGGCACATCCTGGGCCAGTAGCTGAGGGGGTGGGTGGAACTCGTCAGTGTAGTCATGTGCGTCCGCATGACCTTGTAAGGTGTCATAATCGAAATCTGTAGTGAGGTAGGAAGGGGAAAATGAAGGGGGGACAGCTTGATCATGATCGATCGTGTTCATCGTCCCCAGCTGTACATCAGGCTCGTCTTGGAGAGTCATCCCTGACTGGCGAAAGGTGGGGTTTACCGTCCATGGCTGTACTGCAGGCATATCTTGATAGTGCCAGTGCTCTGAAAGGGGGGGTCATTGCGGGCATGGCATTGAATGCAGGCTCTGGAGCGGACACATCCAGATAATAATTGCTAGCATTCTGGAAGGGGCAATTCATCATGAGTGCAACATTAAATAGAAATGATCACTGACGTTCTGAGGGGGATTCGATGTGGACGGAATGTTAAATGCGGGCCCCATGGTAGTCGAGTCTTGATATAAGTCACTAGCGTTCTGAAAGAGAGGATTCGTCACACACATGGCATTGAAGGCAAAAATCACTAATGTTCTGAGGAGGATCCGACGTGGACACGATGTTGAAGGCAGGCTCAAGTGTAGTCGAAACATCATGACAACAGTTGCTTGCGCTCATTGTTTCTGGTAGCCTTGAAGCCTCCATGTGAAACATTGAGGTCTGTATCTCTTCTCGACGACGAGAGGCACCCCCAATGACCATCCCAGTGATAGGATGGGGAGGCGCATCCTTTTTTTTGCCCTTCGCACGAGACTGGGACATGGAGGGGTAAAACAACACTACAGCGACTGTTCATTGTGATTCGACTGAAATACATGAAAGGTACAAATAAATGACTGGTCTAGGGTTTAATCAGTTCAAGGCAAGGTATGATCGTCCATAAATAACAACATATCCATGGCGTGCACATTCGTACAGTTCACACACTGATCTACAACACAGCTTCCGTATTAGACCTGCCGCCCTCTTTAGTAGGGTCATCTGACTGCTCTGACTGCTCTGAAATGGCTTCATCACTGCTGTCAGGACCTCCACTGCCCGTTTTAGTACAAAGATCCGAGCCACCTTCGTTATCGCGGTGTCCCTCCATCAGATGAGATAGCTGCATGTCCACAATGGTGAGGGCCATGAGTTCATCGGCAAACATGGCATGATAGAACTCGACATCGTCCTCTGATATACCACGGGCGTGCATAACTCCCTTGATCACCTGGATATCACCCTCAGTAACATCAAGCTCAGACTGAGCCTCTGCATTCATCCTGCAGAAAACCTGGTTGCGTTTCTCCAGCGCATCGATATTTGCTTCTGCCAGGGAAATGCGCTGCAAAATACAATTCCTCGACGCTATCTTCACAGCAAACATGTCATGGATCATCTCGTCTGAGAAATGCGACAAGGCCCGTTGAAGAATGGGCTTTCCCTGATCACAATTCACATAGTAAGAAAAAAGGTAAAAAGAGACGTACTTGGGTGATATCCTGGAAACTTAAGTCGGTGAATGACGTATTCCCGATGACTCTGTGAGCAAACCGAAGCTCAAGAGGGGGGGGAGCGGTTCGACGACCATACGGTTGGTATTGTGTCCGTGTGCGGTCTTGCACCTCTAATGTATGCTTGCGCAATTCAGAAGGACGTGGAGGAGAAGTAAAAGGGGACGATCGGGATGCAATAGTCGTCGAATATCCCAGTGATGGGCTGGATTCCGAATCACTGGTGTCCCGCTTAACTTGTCCCTATATAAATCTCACTGTAAATTGAAGAATGTTATAGGTTAAGATACTTACAACTCGAGGGGTGGTTGGAGCCCGCATGCAGCTCAGCATAGCGGGGGGACGAAAGTAAGTTATGGCGGAGCTTGAAAGACTTGATACCATTCGCTCGTAGTTATGGCTGAAGAGAGGTGAGTAAAATAAATGGTTCCTCTGTATAACTGACTCCATACCTGACGGCGGTC
>JBBPTX010000922.1:0-14394 GCA_038094595.1 Pulveroboletus aff. annulatus | reverse complement strand
TATCCAAAGTTTTAGAGCGGTGTGGTGTGCACAATGCCAAAGCCGTCAAGACACCTTTACCACAAGGATACTACCCCAGTGCTAATTCCGATCCAGTAAATCCGGAACTTCGGAACCGTTTCCAAGTTGTCATTGGTTCACTCATGTACATCATGCTCGGAACCAGACCAGATATAGCACATGCTGTCACTATGATGTCTCGACATGCAGCAAACCCCTCCCAAGAACATCTAGACAAGGCTCTACATATCTGCCGTTACTTAGGTGGCACAAAAGATTATGCTTTGATCTACGATGGGAACTCAGGTCTAGGACTCAATGCCTGTACCGATTCCGATTGGGCTTCCGATCCTATCACACGTCGATCCCAGACTGGCTTCTTCATCAAGCTGGCAAACGGTATCTTCAGTTGGAACACCTATGCCCAGAAGACCATTGCTCTATCCTCTACAGAAGCAGAATACATGGCTCTAAGCGATTGCTCTCGCCAAGTCATTTGGATCAGATCACTACTAGCAGAACTCGGATATCACTTCCGACCAGTTCCGGTTTCCGGTGACAATCAAGGCTCTATCTTCATGGCCAACAATCCAATCACTGAGAAACGATCCAAGCACATTGATATTCGTTTTCACTTTGTTCGTGATGCTATTGCTACGGACAAAATTCACGTCTTCTACATAGATGGATCGGATAACCCTGCTGACATGTTTACTAAAAATCTCGGATTTGTTAAGTTTGAGAAGTTCCGATCTCAACTCAGATTAGTCTTCTACTGAGACATGCTTATGTATAGTGATATACTTAGCAAGGGGGAGTGTTGAACTACTTAGTATTAGCTACTACAGTTAGTGTGAGACTTACATCACATAAGTACTATACAGTAGCTACTAGCCCCTGTAGTATATATAGGGAACCAAGTCCGCCTCGGATAATAACAACGAGTTTACCTCTTGTCCCTAGACCACCATCTGTCTACCAGCAGGTGAGTTGGGCTTCCTCCCGCATATCCTGCTCAACACCATTTGGGGTCAGAGATATGGGAGTGGGTCATGAAACGTCGTGCGTGTCAGTGAGGGAAGTGAGAGACCCACATGTAGCTTCCTGAAATTGAGGCAAGATAAGAGTGGCCTTACTAAGAAGTCACGTACTGTGTGCTATGTGACAAATCACCTGCAGTGCTTTCGCCGTCCTCTTGTGGGTCTTGTTTGCGTCCGTAGGTAGACAGGAAGGTGAATAAACAGACAATGTATTTCAAGCTGCGATGTTTCGAATGAAGGTAACCATTAGATGAGAAATGTCCCATAGGAATCTAAAATATTCCACCGTCTCCCGAAAGGGCTGATCGCAATACCACGGGACACTCAAAGGGGAGATATTATAATCGAAACTCTGGGAACTCGTGCAAAATATCTGCTCCGGCGAACAAGAAGATCGTGGAAGACGCCTACGGAATATGGTGTGACGATGAGTACCAAGAAAGAAATGGGCACAGACGATTATATGCAAAGGCGGGAGAGGGTACCATGGACCGAGTTGCCACAGAAAGAGCAGATGCCAGTGTGCTGGGAAGAGGCGTGGGCATTCGTGCAAACACGTTGAGGTCGAAGACGACGCAGATGAGGAATCCATCGCACGGCTTGACAAGCTGTTCTCTTGAAACCTTGGCAAACGGCGGTTGGTTCTTTGCCATTAATTCTCCCTCGGAATTCGAAAAGGGATGTCCGATCCGTTGACAGATGGGATTTGGGTCGAGAATCAGCGGGGCCTGTTGTGGAACCCATCTCTTTCCCACGGACCTATCATAGAAGACTCCGAGATCGACCACCGCGCGGAGTGCTAGGGGACGACGGCCTGGATCTGGCAATTCGTCTGCATGCTCACTCTATTGCGAGATCAGCCTATAAATATGGACGGTTCTTCCAGCGATGCGCAATGAGATTGGGGATCCATGACTTGAATGGTAATATTGACAAGGACATCCTGTCGACTTGATGGTTTTCAACCCGAGGAAGTTGTATCCGCAGGAATACCATCGTGTGCGATGTGGTCGTCCAGGAAGCACACAGAAATGTTGTTCTCTGTGTCCGAAGTTGGTCAAAATGGAAGGTGTCATGATCGGAGGTGTGCCATTTTCGTATGGAACGCCCGCGGATCTGACATTTATCAATCCATATAACCGTCATCCGAGTCCCTGTAAGAATTTCATCGTTCACACCACCGCCCATGGCTTTCAACAACGCCTTGTCCCATTGCAACTTGCTTCGGCCTGATAGCCCCCAATCTGACTCGGACTCGGACTCGCTCGCACCTCCAATTCAGGTTGCGACCGACTCGCATGTTCCAAACCTTGCTCGTACTCCATCTCCGAGCCAGCCTTTCCCTGCAGGCACCACGCTTGGGCCTGAAAGAGTCCCTGAAGGCCCGGGAACCAATGTTCTAGCCCAGCAACCCCCCACTATCACAACCAGGGCGCTCGTATGCAGGTCCGGGTGGGCCCTCCTTTTTCTCGCTTTCATTTACGCATTCGTCACCATGTGCATTGGACTGGTGATTCGGCCTCCCGTTTCGACAGTGCCCTTCCTGATAGCTTACTGGGGCGCCCTCTGGATCATTTCTGGAGTCTGCCTCGTCTGGGGTGTGTGCGCAACCAAAACCAAGACACAGCTAGGTCTCAGCGTGTCTCGTTCGGTACAATGTGCACTTATCTTTGGTGGTATCGCATTAGCACCACTATCCCTGCCTCGTCTCTTGAATTCTGACCCCTCAAAAAGTAAGCTCGTCATCTTATTATATCACAGTAGTACACCTAGTAACAATGTTTTCTACAGCATCATGGCCCGACGCGCCCACTCGAATACTTTTTATCCTCGCAGTTTTATCTGCTGTAGACTTCATTCTTGCTCGTACCGCAATACCTCTGGAAGGTGATAGCAGGTCACTGCGGGTGGACGATCGGTGATGTACTTTCCTATGTTCGTATTAATGTCCATGTCACCGGTCATAGATCATACTGTGATAATGTAGTAGTAGCCAGGATAAACATACAACATACATAATGACGTGCCCGTCGGGCGCCCCACTCCGAAGATCGGAGCCCTGTGCAGTACGCACAGAGATGTGGAAAAGAGCAGGTAGGTGCGGTTTCGAGCTCGCGAAAGCTCTTGTCAGGGGGCTTGACCGCGGCCCCAACCCGGGCCGTGTAAATGGACTCCCAGTTGTAACAGGGATGAGGAGTAGGCATACTAGGCAGTGACGGGGTGTGTGCCACCACAGGGTATATGGGCACGACCTCACCAGACTCCAGAGGCTGGCAGCGTAGGTTTGAGTGGGGAAGAAGACTCGGAGGCTTCTCGAGCCATCGCGGCGCGATCCCACGGGCCAGCCAGGCCGACTCAGGTCCTTTTGAACATACAGCACCATCCGAATACTAGTTCGGACGGACATCTGTCCCTCACCGTACACAGAGGCATTTGACAAGCCACACAGATGATCAACGACTCGACTGCGAGGACCATAAACGTGCAATACAATTCGTGTTCGAGTGCATTACCTACTATCAGCCTACCGTAACTCAGGCTACTATGACCACTCGAAAAATGTGGCAGGACGGACTGAAAACGCGGCAGGGCAAAAAATGCGGCAGAACATACAAGAAAATGTGGCAAAACTGGCCAAAAATGCGGCACAACGGACAAAAAACGCGGCAGGAATAAATGTTATCTTGCGTTACAGGATACTTGGGAACTTGTTCAGAGGCAGGCACAACAATGGGTGCGTGGAAGATGCCGACCCGGAGATCCCGAGAAATTGCATCCGACAAGACCACTAACTTGCTCCCCTGAATAACGTCAAAGGACGCACCGTCAAGGAATAGAAACAATGACATTGGTATCCTTTAGATAAATGACTCTAGTATATACCGGAGGCGTGAAAAATACAAGATGCTAAGCGTCGATGCCATAGAGAGCTACGGAGAGATATCAAGAAACACAAAAACAGGCGGTCACACAAGTTTCACAATATCCAAGTTTCTTCATCGCACACTGAATAACAACGCAAAAACGTTTGTCAGTGTCGTACACCATTTTTCAAGACAACGTCAAGACATCAAAGTAACCACCCTCGCCAGAGAACATGCAATTGTTGGATATGTCATTTGCGAGAGCCAGAGCCACGCGCGATACAAGGTGAGCACATTGACCGCATCGACGAAGTTGAAGCTGAGATTTTTCCGCTTGTTGGAGAAGAGGCCAGGCAATATACCGGGAATTGCGGAGCTTGCCACCAAGCGGGGAAAGGGCCGAGGAACCGTATGGTGTGAACCGGGCACATCATAGCTTAGATCCGTGGGAATGACGTTGGTTTCTTCTTTGCATCGATCGATCACAATAAATGTCAGGAAATCAGCCTCAGATCCCTTCACATATCCTGGATGCGTTGCAAGTATTCGCCAATACAGCTTGGCACAATCCATCTGCTTTCCGGCGTACCCATCACAGCAGTACATCGCGCGATGTCGAGTACCTCGACCTCCAGGAACACTCTCTTGCGCTGCGATTCCTCTTTGGCAGTTCTTTGGCCTCGGATAACAAACTCCTTGTACGAGACGAGTATCACCAAGCGTTGCAGGCTTTTCAGACTGATATCGCGTATAAGCAAGGGGCATACATCATTGGTCAGTCCGGTATCGGTAAGACATTAATTTCCCACATGTTGCCCATACTGATGTAGTCCGGCGAGCAGGTAAAACGTCCTTTCTCATCTATGCTCTCATTGAACGGCTTCGTGAACATAAGCCCGTTGCGGTCCAGCTTCGGATTAGCGATTCGATCTATGCGCTTTTTGCACACACGTGTACGCTTTACTCTTCATCTGATCCGACGCCACTGGTACAAGAAGACGTCTGGGCTCTCGGCGACGTACGTGCGCCCACTACCCCGCTAGACACCTTCCAGTGTACCTCGAAAGTCATCCAGGTAATCTTACCTGGCGTGAAATACTGGGAAAGGTGGTGTACATCCCATGGCTCTCAAATGTTTGTCATGGATGTGTGGTCTGAGAAGGAGATCGCAGACCTTTCGTGAGTGAGTCCGTTTGCGTTCCAACGTGGTCTGATATACCTTTGCCAGATCACTCTTGGGATTAGATGTCGAGCGCATGGTCGCCCTCGCTGCCAGGTGGGGTGGGGTTCCCAGGACACTAGCGCAACAATGGACGAGCAGTGAATCTCAGGAAAATTGGGAACTCGACAGAGCTGCCACGCGCGTCGTAGAGAATTATGCGACCCTGCTTCCATGCTTGCATACACTGGATGCGCCGGATGTTGGTGCATCGCCCATCTTCTTCCTACTTCCGTTCAAGGATCGTGCTGGTCATGTCCATCGTCGCAGATACATCGTTCGCGTGCCCACAGTGACACTTCAGAATGCCCTCGCAATTTCCCTCCGGAAGATCCGGGACAAAGACAAAGCCGACATCTTCTTGCTCATGGGAATCCATCCTGGAACTCGGGCCTGCGCCAGAAGCATATATATAAACTGGTTTCTGTCTCTTATGGAATCGGGAATGGTGATGAATTATGGTAATTGGAGCTACTCGTATGGGTGGATGGTTGACGGGCTGAAACGGGGTGAACAAACTCCTATCCTCCGTGACATTTCCAAGCGCATGGAACCCCCTTTCTATTGGATTTCTCCTGGGCAAGAATTCCCTGGCATCGACTTCGCTCTCGTTACTACTTCTAGGATCTATGTGATCCAAGTAGTTGTGAGCGGGCACGATCTGAGGCCGCGAGGCTCGAGCGACAGGCTAGAAATAATATGAATACTCCAGTCGAGAATACGAGACTGGGAAGGGACTACTGTACCTAGAAATAATATGAATACTATCTACAGTGAGTATGGTGAAGTAACGAGAGTGTAGTATAGCTTACCTCCAGTCGAGAATACGAGACTGGAGAAAGGTGTGAACGACGTGTCCAAACTATAAGTAGTGTCCAAATAAGGAAATGTAATGAGTGTACGAAAATATGTCTAATACGACGGGCTGATCTCCAACAGTAGTCATGTCTTTGCAACCTTCATGTCCTCAAGCCAGTTTGGACAAACTGAAGAATATCTTGCCAGTGACGAGCCAAACAGATAAGAATAATCCTTATGTATTTTGGTTTGTTGGCATTTCGGAGGAACTGGTTGACGATGCCTCGAGGGCTTGCCGGTCGATCGATATATATGTTGGGCGGTGTATCGTCGACCCATCGGGAGCTGGAATCCCCTACAAGGTACGCAATTCATGAAAGTCTGTGGGTAAAAGCTGACCGTCCAACATTTCCATAGGTATATACTAACGGCGATGAGTTCCATGGTGTTGACTATGAGGACTAGTAAAGGACGTGGTTATTACAAAAGTTGGAATGTATCAAGTACTGTACCATGGACAGATCGCATCAGTTTCATTTTGACTCCGTCCATCGTCATCATATTGCACGTCGCCACTGTGCCATTGCCAATGAAAACGGGTGAGCCGCAAGGGTGAAATCGATTGTATCACATTGCGTGGATCTCATTGGCAGTGTTCGTCATGCAACAGTATTCTAGAATCATAACAACTGCCAGCAAGTGTCATGATCTCGAATGGCACGCAAACACTGTTCATGAGCTTGCGTGACCTGGCCCTGGTACTACACTCTGAATCCATCGGCAAGTCCCCAGGCTCCAATTCCCTCGCCTTCCCAACACCAACACTGACGGCACTCACGCGGGGGCCACACTCCCTGATGCAGGTGTTGCTATTTTCGAGATGATGGCGGTCCGTCTGTGTTAAGTCCCTGCGCCGATGGTACACGCAGTTGTGCTTGTGTTCGTCCAAATCCCTGCTCCACCCCATTTACCTCCGCTGCACCGACACCACCCTCAACCCCAGCCTTGCCATCGTCAACGTGGCACACTGTTGTTCATATCAGCCGGATGCTCTGATAGGGTTCTTGATCGTCCATGGTCACGTCCATGTGATATACCATTACGAGCTGCACGTGGGTCAGTAGGAGAGGAAAGATCGCGCACATTGCGCATGAGTTCCGTTGATCGGGGAGCGCATATGCCACGAGCATACCTCATTCCATCAACACACCAAAGAGGCCAAAGAGGGGACAGACGGACACTGCAAACGCTTTCCGTGGAAACGGTGGAGCGGAAGTAGCCGCAAGGGCAGGTGACGCAGGGACATGGAAGGGATGTATGATAAGGCAGTGTAGTATCAATAAGCGAGGAAGGGAGGGGACAGACAGTGACTTGCTCGGTTTACCACAAGGGACATACATGCTCTGTGCGCATCGGCGTGGCACGGACATTCACAGTGATGAAACCCACATGCGAGAGTCTATGGGAGGGGGTCGACGCGTATATCCAAGTCACAAACAAGACACGAACACCACCCACCGCACATTACTCACCTGGACATCCGCTGGTTGTCTGCTCCCCATTGTCCACATCCAACGCCTGCAAGTTATCCGCCGTCCCATCGTGACACACATGTATGGCATGCGGATGGCCACACATGTTTGTTGCACAGGACAGTGTCACTCACGAGCACATTGTTGTCGTCATCCTCTGTGAGTAGGGGCAGCGATATAACGTTTGACTTGTTGGATGCGGGTATGGCAGGTTGCTCGGCGGAAATAGCCGCAGGGAAGAGATTTGGAGCAGGGAGAGGAACAAAGAGGGGGGTTGTGAGGTGGGAATCTGGATGCGTTTGTGTATTCGTCAGATGTGAGATACAAGAAAGGACGCATACGGTGGGATCCAGAAGGGTGGGTGACAAGGTTCGGAGTGTGAGTAGCATGCAAATGGACTAAGGGATGGTAGTAGTTACCCATCCATTCGCGAACACTCGTAATTTAGTCAATCTTGGCTTCAACACACGCGTCCATACTGCAACACAAGACGGATATGGATCGCAGCGTGACTCAGCGCGCTGATTTCCTGAGTTTCGACAGGGTTGCGTGTATAAAAACGAAGCAGCGGCCAAGGTGTAGCAAGGCGTAGCGTTGCCACTGTCACGAACTTAACTCCCCAGCTCATCTACTTCTTCACCATTACCACTTAACCATTCCTCCGCCTCCGGACCTTATGCTCAACGTGGACCCCCACTTCCTCACGGATTATATGGAATAAACCCCAAACAACGGTCGAATGCCATGCAGCCCACTACTACGAGTGTCACCGAACGTCAAACGAAGGCAAGTCTCGGAAGAAACGAATGGAGGAGGACCAGTACTAGTCTCGAATCTGCAGAGGAGTAATCAAGGTCCGTACTTCGTTTCTTACACATCCAGTGGTTCTTTACATTTTCATAATCCATCTCGTGCAGTCCAGTTGTCATTGTCGGCCACGGCCACGTCTACACGCATCCCATTTAGCTTGAAGCATTTTTGTCGTCGGCCACACCACGGTCAAGTCTACTCACCGCGCATCTTGCGCGCGCCACCCACATCGGTGTGTCCACCACCACCTTGGCGCTACTCCCGACAAGCTGGTGGGACAACCTCATCACGACCATGTAGCGCAGTCGCGACACGTTCATGGCGGGAGCAGGCGGTGCGTAAGGAGATGGGGTGGTGGATACAAGTGATGGACTGAAAACGTATTCATGGATGAGGTGGACCCGACGCGGATCGTGTGTGCATGCCAACATCTTATTTCCAGGTTGTCGCTGATGTGTCCTGACAGTGATTCGACAACGAGATCGTTGTGAGCTTACGCACACCTCCTGGGACTTGCACAAACAAATCCATCTACTACGTCCAAACTCTTTCAAGACGTGGTCACCTCGATCATACTCTCCAACTTGCAGTCGACGCGACTCGTGGTGCACGCTGCAACGGTCGAAGAAGTTGACGGCTAGCGGGGCGGAGCAAGGTGTCTCCAAGCCCGAGCTGGACAGTTCCTGCTGAGAAAGTGATGGGGAGGGACCATTGGCAGGTGCTGACATTACATGTGGAGCGATAGTGGGGTAGGAGCCGAGACAGAGACTCAAGGCGTGGTTGAGTTTGAATGAGAATTGTACGATGGTGTGTGGAGGAGGGTGAACGCTCAGATCCCAGAGACGAGCAAGTTGAACTCCAGCTGGCGATCTCCTCCTTTTCTCATCACTTATTGCAGGCAAATCTGGCGAGCGTGACAATGGATCCCAGCTATTTGTTCAGCGCTGGCTCCTTCGCTTTATTGGGAAGGGATGAACCATTATGAGGCCAGAGTCCGATGAAGGAATGCTATCATATCGACATCATCAGTACGTTCTCTTGACAAGAACGGCACGTTGACATGTGTTTAATTATAAAAACCATAGAAGTAACGATTGGATGGCAAACTTGCATTTGTATGTCCGTTGCATCGAGTAAACGCTGCCCAATGAACGAGCTATCATCCGAGTCAGATCAGCTAGCATCATCGGATAGTTACTGAGTCAAGTTCCAATTTCGAAACTTGGTATCAAGGTCACGGTCGATACCTTGACATTGGTCGATTGTTGTCATACTGCATACACCTCGTCCTGCTATGGTTCCTACCATCACTCTCCAAAAACAGCTAATCGAACGGGCCGTTCTTTTCTGTACGCTGCCCTTCTGTCAGAGGCGCTTTCAAGTTCGTATTTTCTTCTCTGAGGTATTTCCTCAAAGATCTTCCGAGAAGCGACGACTCGAACATCAGACGTGTAAGGAATTCGTTGCGTCTGCGCGCCGCCGCCGCAGTCTCTCATTCGTAAATACCTTCTATCTTACCTTCCTAATCAGAGAAAAAGTGACACTCATCCCGCTCCACCATCGTCGTTCGTGACCCTAGACTCATTGTTCGTCGCCGTAGTACGCATCGTCTTAATCGTAGTCGCCGTATCGCTCGTTCGTGGTACGCAAAAGTCATTCGTTTCATCCACCTTGTCGTCACTCCCTACACAACCGCTACTCTACTCCTCCGGCTTGCCCTGATCCCTTTCAAACTCGCATCCCAGTTCCAGCTCTAGACGCTGCGAACTATCTACACGCGTACGGTCTGCTCGAACAAGGAGATCGTGAAATTAGACGCCTGCGCAATATGGCGTGACGATACGAGAACAATTAATATTAGGATCAGCATCATAAGGAGATGGTGAGATGGTGAGATTATCTAAATAGATGTACAAAGACAGGGTCGCTACAGAAAGAGCAGATGCTAGTGTGCTGGGAAGAGGCGTGGGCATTCGTGCAAACAAGTTGAGGTCGATGATGACGCAAATGGGGAATCCATCGGACTGCCTGACAAGCTGTCCTTGGCAAACTGCGGCTGGTTCGTTGCCATTGATTCTGCCTCGAAGTTTGCAAAGGGATGTCCGATCCATTGATTGATGGGGCAGACGTCAGAGGGGGGGAGAATCGCGAAAGGACGTATTGCCTGTCGTGGAACCCATCTCTTGCCCGCGGACTTGTGGGGAAGCTATCATAGAAGACTCCGGTTTGTCGGATCGACCACCGTGCGGAGTGCTAGGGACGATGGCCTGGATTTGGCAATTTGTCTGCATGCTCACTCTATTGCGAGATCAGCTTATAAATGTGGACGGTTCTTCCAGCGATGCGCAATGAGATTGGGGATCCATGACTTGATTGGTAATATTGACAAGGACATCCTGTCGACTTGATGGTTTCCAACCCGAGGAAACTGTAACTGCAGGAATATCGCGTGATGTGGTTGTCTGAGAAACGCCCCGAAATGTTGTTGTCTGCGTCCGAAGTTGGTCAAAATGGAAGGTGTCATGATCGGAGGTGTGCCATTTTCGTATGGAACGCCCGCGGATCTGACATTTATCAATCCATATAACCGTCACCCGAGTCCCTGTAAAGATTTTATCGTCCACACCACCGCCCATGGTTTTCAACAGCGCCTTGTCCCTTCGCAATTTGTTTCGGCCCAGTGACGGCCCCCAATCCGACTCAGACTCGGATAATATTGGGATCGTGGATGGCCGGCAAACTGGTCTGTCGATATTAGTTCTAGTGTGATTCAACGGAGAAATCATTTGTAGCCATACGGCACGACGTGACAGCATGCAATACATTCTCATTTTATTGACGATCTGTGCTTCGACATGATTTCGTATGTACAAGCTCAGAAGACATCTCCGGACATGGTCAATTCTCAATATCGACACACTGTATATACCTTGCCCTGCTATAGTTCATGACGAACCTCATATGCCCGGGGACGGAAAGCCTCTGAATCGTAGTAAGTACTTTATGGAGGCCGTGATCGACTCACCGGCACGGAACCAGACGTTGATCAGATCCACCAGACCTCGACTGGTATTCCAATGACGTCATACCAGTACGCCAACGGAGAGACATCTCCTGGACGTATATAAGCTGGACCTGTTGCACGGGCCCACCCCATCTTGTTTTTCCCCCATTCCTTGCCACCCATACTACGCTCGTGCTCATTCCGTTCTGCGCGAGACGTCCAGAGTGTTGCCATCCCTCTAGGTGGCTTCCACATTTTTTTAAACGACTTCGAGCACCCCACAACGGCCGTCACACATAGCCAGTCAAGGGCTGCGCCCGCCGTACCCACCGTCCGTCTCAGCGCCGACATCATCAACATCTTCGACCCCGCCGACGCCATTTCAAACATCTCCACCGACACTGTCGACACCATCGACCCCGCAGGCTCGACAGCTCCCTCCTCGCCCGCCGTCACCACCACTGTGCAACACTGACTACGACGATCTTCCTGGACTCGTGACCCCCACCTCCCAGTACGTATCTACTGCGCCATCCAGTAACTCTTCATTCAACCCCCCTTGAACCCAGTCCGCACCCGCCGCACCAACAGATGGCTTCCACCACGGCATTCAATAGTGCATTCTCCCTTCATGACTTGTTCGAGTCTCAGCCTGATAGCCCCCACTTGGACCAGCTTGCATCCCCAATTCAGATTGCGACAGACTTGGATGTTCCGAACCTTGCTTGTACTATGTCTCCGAGCCCACCTTCCCCTGCAGGCACCACGCTTAGGCCCAAAAGAATCCTTGGAGTCCCCGGGACAGCAATCGATGTTCCAGCCCGCCCGGAACCTGTCGTAGTCGTCTCCAGAAAC
Source organism: Pulveroboletus aff. annulatus (assembly GCA_038094595.1). Classification (NCBI taxonomy): domain Eukaryota; kingdom Fungi; phylum Basidiomycota; class Agaricomycetes; order Boletales; family Boletaceae; genus Pulveroboletus; species Pulveroboletus aff. annulatus. The sequence continues at coordinate 2,272 of JBBPTX010000922.1, read as the reverse complement.
CCTCTGGTCGGGCCCGCTACCGGGAACATCATTGCATCTGACTCTAGGCGAGCTCACCAACCTGCTGCCGCCGGAGATTCTCCGTCCAGGCGGGCTCAACAGTCCGCTACTGGAAATTCACCGTCCAGGCAACCCTCGCAGTCATTATATGCCACTGCTACTGAACACTCTACGGAGCAACTCCCTGCTATCACTACCAAGGCTCTCATATGCAGGTCTGCGTGGACTCTTTTCGTTCTCGCTTTGATCTACGCGTTTGTCACCGCGTGCATTGGAGTAGTCATCAGGCCTCCAATTTCGAAAATTCCGTTCTTGGTGGCTTACTGGGCTGCCCTCTGGATAGTCTCTGGAGCCTGCCTCGTTTGGGGTGTGTACGCAGCCAAAACCAAGACGCACCTGGGTCTCAGCGTGTCACGTCTGATACAAGGTACCCTCATTTTTGGTGGTATCGCATTGGTACCGCTGGGCTTACCACGTCTCTTGGGCTCTGACCCCTCCGAAGGTGAGTTTGTCGTTCAATTATATCGCAGCAGCAGCAATAATGCTTCTACAGTATCATTGCTCGATGCACCCACTCGGATACTTTTTACCCTCGCAGTTTTATCTACTGTAGATTACATCCTTACTCGTACTGCAATACCTCTAGAAGATGACAGTAGGTGGACGATTGGTGACGTATTTTCCTATGCTCGTATTAATGTCCATGTCACTGGTGCAACAGTGGGCACCTCAACCTGAATGTTGCCCATCCAGGCTGTAGATGTAGAGTTTTTGGTAGCTGTAAGGAATTCGTCGCGTCTGCACGCCGCCGCCGCAGTCTTGTTCGCAAATACTTTCTTACTTACTTTCCTATTTAGTAAAGTGCAGTACGCATCGTCTTAATCGTAGTCGCCATCGTTCGTTCGTAGTGCGCAGAAGTTATTCGTTTCACCAACCTCATTGTCACTCGCCAAGCAACCACTACTCTACTCCCCCGGCTTGCTCCAATCCCCTTGTAAGGAACTCGTTGCATCTGGGTGCCGCCGCCGTAGTCTCTCATTCGTAAATACCTTCTATCTTACCTTCCTAATTAGAAAAGCGCCTCTCGTCCCGCTCCACCATCGTCGTTCGTTACCCTAGACCCATCGTTCGTTGCCGTAGTACGCATCGTCTTAATCGTAGTCGCCATCGCTCGTTCGTAGTATGTAAAGTCATCCGTTTCATCCACTTCGTCGTCGCTCCCTACACAACCGCTACCCTACTCCCCCGGCTTGCCCCGATCCCTTTCGAACTCGCACCCCAGTTCCAGCTCTAGACGCTGCGAACAATCTACAACTTCTCGGAGCCCACCGCGAGGGGATTGGTTTGAACAGGCCTCTCCCCATTTCGTACCAAAATTCCCATAATAACGCCTCGGTTCCACCGAAGCCCGCACGTCGATGTCTCACAGAAGCCTTAGCACCATCAGTAACAACGAGATAAGCTGCACGACGAGCACAAGCTACCTCGGAGTCGTCGTCCGCCTTAGACTTTTTCACCAGAACCGCACGTTTACCGAACTTTCTGGAAGCCCACCGTGACCGCGGCGGGAAACACTGAGACGAGCGGGCACAACGGAACAGGACCACGCTGCGTTGGGACGACTAAGACGTACGGGTACAAGATGCAACTGACTGCTAGACGCGGGGTAGATATAGTACGGTGCACGTGACGAGTATGCCAGTGGGCTTACAGATACCAAAGGAACCTGACCCAGTAACATGATCCGTCTGGTAATGCTAGCTGATCTGATGATAGCTCGTTCATTGGGCAGCGCCTACTAATGAGACTTGATGTGATGTACATACAAATGCAATCTTGATATTCACTCATTGCTTCGATGGCTTCTATGATATGTCAACGTGCCATTCTTGTCAAGAGGACGTACGGATGACATTCCTTTATCGGACTCGGGCTACACAATGGTTCGTCCCTTTCCCATAGAGCGATGTTGAATAAGCGGCTGTGGTACTTGCCATGCGCGTCGGATATCGCTGACGACAAATGCATCAAGCTAAACAGGGCGTGTACAGGCGTGAGCGTGGCCAACGATGGGGACGCGACTGCATGAGATAGATTAGAGGAATGAAGAGAACCAACGGATGTGTGAGAAACGGAGTACGGACTTTGATTGCTACTTAGATCTGCAGACCCGGGCTCGAGACCGGTCCTCCTCCATTCGTTTCTTTTCGGCATCTTCGACGCTCGGTGGCACTCGTCGTGGCGGGTGCATGACGTTGGGCCTTTTTAATTC
>JBBPTX010000921.1:0-14402 GCA_038094595.1 Pulveroboletus aff. annulatus | reverse complement strand
GACATCCCCACGGTCGACCCCCTTCCCACGGATATTCTCAACCGTAGAACCCCACGTCCTCGTCCCCACTCCGTCCCTAGGCATTTGTAGGTCTACGCGCGACCTTACCCAAGGCCACGCGTAACAAAAGAACTAGGTTACACTCGTCGCGCACTATCACGTACGCCCACCATTTCGTCCTCTCGCCACACTTGAACCACAGACTCCCGTTGGAACCCTCGAGACCCTCCTCGAACCCACCACTCAGATTCCTCGGATACTCCAGACGAACCCAACCCAGACTTCTGGGAAGAAGACCCCGACGAACCCCTCCTTGACTCAGACGAAGAAAACGCCACCCGCGATCTGTCCCATCACTTAACCGCCTCATTACAAATCCCTCGTCCCCCTACGCCACCGTCCCCTACCCCTCGTCGTCAAACAGGCCATATCTTTCCCCCGATCCCACCTATGTCTAACAAACCCGTCGAACTCCGTATTGGAACCCCCGAGAAGTATGACGGCGATTACAAAACAGCCAAACAATGGCTCGATTCCGTCGTCTTCTACCTAAACGTCAATGCGGACGTTTACAACACCGCCCCAAAGCAGATAGCCTTTACACTGTCATACATGACTAAAGGACCAGCGCTAACTTGGGCCAACACTTTTCACGCCTCGAAAATCGCCAACGATGGATCAATCTCCATGGGTTCTTGGGACAACTTCCGAGAAGAATTTCTTAAGGCGTTCAAACACTACGACACCACGGGTAACGCTATCGCTTGGCTTACCACCACTCGCATGACCACCACCAAAGGTGGCGGATACTCCCCGTCGCTCACTGAATACAACGCTCAGTTTCAAAACCACTACGCCATCGCCGGCATCACTGACAACAACGTCCTAATCGGCTATTACTCAGCCGCCATCCCTGAACCCCTCATGCGTCGCATCCTCGCAATGGAAACCGTCCCCATCACTATCGAAGCTTGGCTTAAGAAGGCCGTCACCTTCCAAACCCATATGGATCGAGCAAAAGAAATCGCCGCTCGTCACAGAACCCCTACTCGAACCACGTACCACCAGTATTCCACACCTACCCCAGCCAAAGACCCCAACGCCATGGACGTAGACGTCGTCCGACTTGCCAAGCTCACCCCGGAAGAACGGAAGAAGTGCATGAAAGAAGGACAATGCTTCCGTTGCAGACAGAAAGGGCATATGTCATCTAAATGCCCCGGATTTCCAAACCCCCCGAAGCCGAAGAAAACGGTCCAGAAGGTGGAAGAAGAAGAAAAAGACGAAATTCCATCCCTCGCTAAAATCGAAGAAAGCGATGACGAAGAAATGGTAGCATGAGTAGCGGTGGATTTTTAGAAAGGAAGACTGTTTCGACGTCAGCCCCTTCCTCGTTTACGTGTGCCCCTGTACTTTTATCCCAATCCAAGAAGTCTATGCGCATTCCCCTCCAGCTCATAGATCCCTCACACACAATGAAAACCGTCGACACCAATGCCCTTATCGACAGTGGGGCAGACATCAACTACCTCGACTGGAGCTTCGCCCGAAAACATCGATTACCCCTGACAAAACTCTCGAAGCCGATTTCCGTACGAAACGTAGATCAAACTATAAACGCCAAAGGAGCCATACGATTCTCCGCCTCTCTCTTCCTCAACATCGAGGGCATCGCCCAACACGTGTCATTCCACGTCATGCACTGCGGAAACGAAAACGTTATCCTCGGGTCACCTTGGCTTCGCGCCACCAACCCAGAAATCAATTGGACTGCCAGAACGCTCTCCATTTCAGAGAAACTTGACGAATCCGCTGCATTATATCGCTCTTTCACAAAAGATACCAAACGGCATAACGAGCGCTTTCCTAAGATCACCCCATCCCCTCCCCCGCAACACACTTTGGTGGAAACCATCCCAAATCACGCCCTTTCTATCTTCCTAGATCTCCCTGACGGGGAACACTACGTAAAATCGGCCCTCCATCATTACGCCTGCCAACGAATCACGCGTTCAGGGTCCAGATATCACCAGACACACCCGAAACTCATTGCAAAAGTAACCACCGCCACAGAACTTGCCGCTGCCGCCGAAAAGGCGAAACCCAAAGTCTCCCTCCCCGACGCCTACAAGGACTTTGCCTCCGTCTTCTCGAAAGAAACCGCAGACTCTCTCCCCCCTTCGCGACCATATGACCACGAAATCAATGTCAAAGATTCTTTCACCCCAAAGATTGGGAAACTTTACCCCCTGACCCCGGACGAGAAGAAAGCCACCGAAGATTTCCTAGATGAAAACCTCGCCGCCAGAAAAATCCGTCCATCCACTTCTCCCCAAGCGTCTCCGTTCTTCTTTGTCAAGAAAAAGGATGGAAAACTCCGCCCCTGTCAGGATTACCGATATCTCAATGAACATACCGTTCGCGACGCTTATCCCCTTCCCCTCATCACGGATCTTCTGGATAAACTCAAGGGCGCACGCGTATTTACAAAGTTTGACGTCCGATGGGGATACAACAACGTTCGGATCAAAGACGGGCATCAATGGAAAGGAGCATTCCTTACTCATAAAGGGCTCTTCGAACCGCTGGTCATGTTCTTTGGAATGACCAATTCCCCCGCCACTTTCCAACGATTCATGAACGACTCTTTCCGTGATATGATCGCCGAAGGATGGCTCGTTATCTACATGGACGACCTCCTTATCTTCTCACCCGACGACGATACGCATACAGAACGAACTCGCCGCGTCCTCCAGCGAATGACCGAGTTAGATCTGCACCTCAAACTGGAAAAGTGTACTTTCGCCGCTCCCAAAGTCGAGTACCTCGGGATGATTGTCAAAGAAGGACAGCTCGCCATGGACCCAGTTAAACTAGACGGAATCGCAAAATGGCCTACCCCAAAGAAAGTCAAGGACGTTCGCTCCTTCCTAGGGTTCGCCAATTTCTATCGAAGGTTTATCCCGGGATACTCCAACATTGCCCGCCCCCTCATCGACCTTACCAAGAAAACCCAACCATGGGACTGGTCACCGGCTCGCCAAGCCGCTTTTGACCAATTAAAAACCCTCTTTACACAACGACCAGTCCTCTTCATGCCAGACATCGCTCGCCCCTTCGCCATCGCTACGGATGCCTCCAAATTTGCCTCGGGAGGGATCCTTCTCCAAACCGACTCTAACGGCGATTGGCATCCCTGTTCATATCTCTCCCAGACGTTCGCTCCCGCAGAGCGAAATTATGACATTCACGATCGCGAACTCCTCGCCGTCCTCCGCGGATTCAAAGCGTGGCGACATTATCTCCACGGCTCTCCTTTCCCAGTAACGGTCTTCACTGACCATAAAAACCTCACGTACTTCCGTCGCCCCCAAGACCTCAACCGACGACAGGCACGCTGGATGTTAGATCTGGCGGACTTCGACTACAGTATCACCCACGTCCCCGGCTCCCATCTCGCCGGTCCGGATGCCCTCTCTTGCCACCCTGACCTCCTTCCCCACGTTGACAATGACAACACCGGCGTCACGCTCCTTCCCGATTCCTTTTTTGTCCGCATCATCGATTCCGCCCTCTCCACGATAATCTCCTCCGCCTCCACTTCGGATAACCTCGTTCTCCATAAACTTCAAGAAATCGAGGGACACGTTCCCCCCGCCGCCCGCTCCTGCCTCTCTGACTGGCAGTACCGCGATGGCGTACTCCTCTACCAGGACCGTGTCTACGTCCCGGATGACCAACCCCTCCGACGTTCCATTGTTGCCCGCTGCCACGATCACCCCTCCGCCGGACACCCCGGCTTCCTCAAAACCCGCCAACTCGTTGCCGCCGACTTTTGGTGGCCTGGTCTCGCCACCTTTGTCCGCTCTTACGTCGAGGGGTGCGCCACCTGCCAACGTTCCAAACCCAACACACATCCCTCCGTTCCCCCGCTCACTCCGATCCCCTCTTCCTGCTCCCGACCCTTCCAACAGATCTCTTGTGATCTCATCACCGACCTCCCTCTTTCCGGGGGTTTCGACAGTCTTTTAGTCGTGGTGGACCACGGCCTTACTAAGGGGGTAATTCTCTGCCCTACGAAGAAAACCGTTACCGCTGAAGGGATTGCGTATCTCTTTTTTCACAAAGTCTATAAACGGTTTGGCCTCTACGACAAGGTTATCTCGGATCGGGGCCCCCAATTCGCCTCTTCCTTTGCCAAAGAACTCGGACGCCTCCTCGGCTACGACCTCTCCCTCTCCACTGCGTATCACCCCCAGACGGATGGGGAAACCGAACGCGTAAATCAAGAAATCGAGACATACCTCCGCATCTACTGCGGAAATCTCCCCTCCTCCTGGTCCAATCACGTCTCTCACGCCGAATTCACCCACAATCACTGCCCTCACTCCGTCACCGGCAAATCCCCGTTCCTTCTCATGATGGGTTACGAACCCCGTGCCCTTCCCTCGGTTATTGCCGAAACCAAAATTCCTGCCGTGGAAGAACGACTTCGAAGTTTATCCGCTCTCCGAGAGGAAGCCCTCGCCGCCCACGAACTCGCCCGTCAAACGATGGCCGCCAGAACCCGCTCCTCGTTCAGACCCTTCGCCAAGGGAGATAGAGTTTGGTTGGAAGCCCGAAACTTGAAAAGATCCATCTCAGATCCGAAATTCGCCGCAAAACGAGAAGGACCTTTTACCATCACAGACGTCCTATCTCCGATCACCTATCGCCTTCGACTCCCACAAACGTGGAAAATTCACAACACGTTCCATGCTTCCCTCTTATCTCCCTATCGCGAAAACCCCGTACACGGCCCAAACTTCCCTACTCCACCCCCGGATCTTGTCGAAGGACAGGAAGAATATGAAATTGAGACAATTTTACAACATCGCGGAATGCCGTCGTCTCAACAGTACCTAATCCGATGGAAAGGATACTCCGCCGAAGAAGACTCTTGGGAACCCGAGCGGAACTTGAAACATTCGTCGGAGATTCTCGACGACTATAAAAAACGACATCCCACTGCTTTCTCTCTCTCACCCGTACGTCCATCACGACGCAAATCAAACCGCTCCACCTCCTCCTAATGGCCATTGAGTTCTCCACCATCGATGCCCCCGCCGCAGTTCCCTCTACCAACCCCGACTCCGTCCGTCTTCCCACTACCGACCCCGAGAGGGTCTCTCCTACTCTCCCTGCCGCCCCACGACCTGTCAACTTCGCCACTCTTATTGGCGGTGTTCCCGCCTCCCACGTCTCTCCCATCTCTGGCCGGATTCAGACCTCTCCAACGTTTACCCCTCCGCCCCATCGGGAACCTTCTCCCGGACCTCCATCTTTCCTAGGCGTTCATCGCCCTGCCCTAGTCCGAGCCCCCAGCTCCGACTCTCTCGAAGTCCATTCGGGATGGGATACTCAAGTCCCCCTCGACGTCTCCGGACATTGTCACACCAATCGTCTCCGAGAGGAACGGTTTACTGATGAGGAATACATTCGTTTTCACATGTTTTTATCTGACGATCGCCTTCGTGTACCCATTAGTGTTTATGCTGCCGAGGGTTCCCCTCTCTATACTTGGTTCGATACGGCTATGCAGTTAAACCGCATCACCTCCTTCATCTCCGGGTCAGGACCCGTATTCCCCCATACCACCCTTGGCAGGACCATGATGGATTATATCTACCACGCGCGCCATTCCCTCTACTCTCATGGGTTTCAATCCGGGTATGATACCTTCCTCCTTGACGTAGACAACCATTTCCGGGACCTGGCCGCCGCCGGTCGAGGACTTGGCGATGTCGTACTCAGGGATGGGTCACCCATCCATAGACAAACCCTCAATGACTGGTGGACCGGTCGTAACGGCAGAGATCGCATTTTCATCGGGCACCCTCGTTTTAATCAACGTTGCTTTACGTGTAACTGCCTCGGCCATACGCAACTCTCTTGTCAACAGTACACGTGTCGAGGTTGCAATCGTCGCGCCCCAGGGCACTCCTTCGCACATTGTCCAGGCCCCGCTCGTTCTCTCGCCTCTCGTATCTCTTCCACCGCCGCCACTCCACGCGCCTCTCCCTCCTCTCGTCCTCGCCGACCCCAAGCCGCATTCCGGAACGGACAAATCGTCCAACGAACCAGCAATTCACGTCGGTCGTCCAGACACTCTTCTTCCTCATCACAACAGTCTTACCACCTCCCTCCTTCATCCCCCACCGAGGGATTTTCTGTGGAAGACCAGGACGAGTTGGACGACATAGGATATGCCAACGTCACCGGTTCTCCCGGACCCGCTTTTCGGGAATTGTAAGAAGTCCTCGCCGTAGCTTCGGAGTTACTAAGGGGGTAATGTTACGATTCGCTGCAGGGTCTACTCTTTTTCCCTACTTAGCCTTACGGACTGACACTTATTTCCTTTCTCACACTTACCTCGCCACCTTCCACGTCATTCGATGACGTTCCACTTATCTCGTAAGTGTACTTATCCTCCACTGCGCAGGTACTCGTTTACTTTCCACTCTTCTCACGCCGTATGCGCCGGCCCTTATGTTTCTTTCACATGCGTGGTTTCGCCATTGGTTTCTGCTCTTCTCTTGCCGTCTCCCACGCTGGCCCTTAACTACGTGACGCGTTACCGTCACATCTTGTTCTTCACTATATAAACCCTTCAACAGGGCGCTTTATCTCTTCTCTTTAACCTAGTTCTACCTACGGCTATCGCCTAGTTAGCTCTAGCAATCTACCTTGTGTCCTCGTTCTACACTTGAGTGAACGCTTCACACGTCAGCGATCCTCGCGACTGTGTGTGTCCACCTTGACCCCTTGACCCTATCGCTTGTGTAGCATAGGTTACCCAGACTACCTTGATCGACATCCCCACGGTCGACCCCCTTCCCACGGATATTCTCAACCGTAGAACCCCACGTCCTCGTCCCCACTCCGTCCCTAGGCATTTGTAGGTCTACGCGCGACCTTACCCAAGGCCACGCGTAACAATATGTATCTAGATCAGTACATAACATGTATCTACACATAAAATAATATATAAAGAGAGACTGGATGGAGCTCAGTCTCCAGTCTAGTTCTCCTGTTAAACTGCCTACAAAGCATCTCTAAGATTCCTCTCGACGTCTAAGTAATTGGTGATTGCCTACAATGATTGTAGTCGCAACACTATGATATCCACGACTGGGAGCTCTTGGCCGTTATATGTGGTTTCAAAGCATGGAGACAATATCTCCACGGCTCTCCCTTCCCCGTCATAGTCTTTTCCGACCACAAAAACTTGACATACTTCCGATGCCCCCAAGACCTCAACTGCTGTTAAGCCCATTGGCTCCTTGACCTCACTGATTATGACTATTCTATTACTCACATCCCAGGAACTCAACTTTCTGGCCCAGACACCCTCTCTCACCACCCTGATCTCCTTTCCCGCATCAACTCTGATAATGTTGGAGTCACCCTCCTCCCCGATGCCCTCTTTGTTTGCCTCATCGACTCTGCCCTTTCTAACCACATCGCCTCCACTTCCACCTCTGACAATCTCATTCTTCATAAACTGCAGGAAATTGATGGATCCCTTCCCCCCACCTTTCGCTCTCACCTCTCAGACTGGCAATATGCCGATGGTGTTCTCCAATACCAGGGATGTGTCTACGTTCCTCCTGACCATGACCTTTGCCGCACTGTGGTCCAGTGTTCCCATGACCATGACTCTGCCAGTCATCCCGGCTATTTGAAAACCTGCTAGCTCGTTGCTCATGAGTTTTGGTGGCCTGGACTCGCCTCCTTCGTCTGCTCCTATGTTGACAGTTGCACCGTCTGCCAGTGCAATAAGGTTAACACCCATCCTACGACCCCCCCGCTTGTCCCTATCCCCTCCTCCTGCTTTCGCCTGTTCCAACAGATCTCTTGTGATCTCATTACTGACCTCCCACTCTCCAGGGGGTTTGATTCCTTATTGGTCGTGGTGGACCACGGCCTTACTAAGGGGGTAATTCTTTGCCCAACTAAGAAATCTATTACTGCCGAGGGCATAGCCGCACTCTTCTTTCACAAAGTCTACCTCCGCTTCGGCCTCTATGACAAAATTATCTCCAACCAAGGTTCACAATTTGCCTCCACCTTTGCCAAAGAACTCGGTTGCCTCCTTAACTACGACCTCTCCCTCTCCACGGCATACCACCCACAGACGGATGGAGAAACTGAATGCGTCAATCAAGAAGTTGAAATGTATCTTCGCATCTACTGCAGGAATCATCCTTCTACTTGGTCCAAACATGTTTCTCATGCTGAATTCATACACAACCACCACCCCCATTCTGTCACCAGCAAATCCCCATTTTACCTCATGATGGGCTATGAACCCCGTGCCCTTCCTTTAGTGATTGCCGACACCAACATCCCTGCTGTTGAAACCTGTCTCAAAGAGCTGACTGCTCTACGAGACGAAGCCCTCACCTCCCATGAACTTGCGTGACAAGTCATGGCGTCCAGGTCTAAGTTGAAATTCGTGCCTTTCGAGAAGGGGCAGCGAGTTTGGCTGGAGGCCAGGAATCTCAAAAGATCTGTCCAAGATCCAAAGTTCACCATGAAACACGAAGGCCCCTTCGTTATCTCAGACATCATTTCCCCTGTCTCCTATCGCCTCCGACTCCCACGAACATGGAAAATCCACAACATGTTCCATGCTTCGTTGTTATTGCCTTATTGCGAAAATGATGTCCATGGCCCGAACTTCCCCACACCACCTCCGGATCTTGTTGAAGGGCAAGAAGAATACAAAATTGAACGAATCATATGGCATTGAGGAATGCCATCGGCCCGCCAATACCTGATCCGATGGAAAGGATACTCCATGGAAGAAGAATCATGAGAACCTGAGCAGAACCTGAAACATTTGTCGGAGTTACTCAATGATTATAAAAGACGTCACCCTTGTGCTTTCTCTTCTTCATCCGCTCGCCCACCATGCCACAGATAAACCCACTTCACCTTCTCCTAATGGCTATTAAATTTGCCCATGTCAACACCCCCACTGCCGCATCCTCCACCAACCCCAGCACAGTCCATCTTCCCACTACCGACCCCAAGAGGGTCTCTCCTACTTGCCCTGCCACCCCTCAGCCTGTCAACTTTGCCACTCTTGTTGGTGATGTTCCCCAGTCCCACGTCTCCCCCATCTCGGGCAGGATTCAATCCTCGCTGTCATTTACTCCTCCACCCCATCAGGAACCTTCTCCCGGACCCCCCTCGTTCCTAGGAGTCCATCGCCCCCAGCTTGTCCGCGCGCCTAGCTCGGACTCTCTTGTTGCCCACTCGGGATGGGACTCTCAAGTCCCCTTAGACGTCTCCACCCATCATCACACCAACCGACTCTGGGAAGAGCAGTTTACTGATGAGAATTATGTTCATTTTCATTCACTTATGTCTGATGATCAACTTCGTGTTCCTATTAGTGTTTACTCTTCTGATGGCTCACCCATCTTTACTTGGTTCGAAACCGCAATGCAATTGAACCACATCGCTGCCTTCATCTCCGGCTCTGGCCCGGTCTTTCCTCACACTATGCTTGGCAGGACCATGCAGGACTTTATCTATTATGCGCATTACCAGTTATATTCTCATGCCTTTCAAATGGGCTATGACACCTTCCTTCTCGATGTCGATAACCACTTCCAAGATCTTGCTGCTGCAGGTCGAGGACTTGGCAATGAAGTCTTGAGGGACGGATTGCCTATTCATAGGCAAATGCTCAATGACTGGTGGACTGGTCGAAATGGCAGAGATCATGTCTACCCCAGACATCTCCATTTCAATCAGTGATGCTTCCAATGCCATTGCCTTGGGCACACCCAGCTATCTTGTCAGCAACACGTCTGTACAGGATGTCTCCGATGTGCATAGGGTCACTTTCTCGCTTGCTGTCCGGGAACCTCTCGCCTTCTCGCCTCCTGTCTTACTTCCCCTCGCGCCCAGTTCTCATCTATGTCCACACCTTGCCGCCCCCAAGCCGCATTCCACAACGGACAAATAGTCCATTGAGTCATACCCCGCCGTACCTCTCGTCAGTCATCCTCCTCCTTCTCTCCACACTCTTACCATCCCGCGCCTTCTTCACCCCACGCCCCCTTGCCTTACGAGGATGGAGACGAATTAGATGATGTTGGATATGCCAACATCACTGGCTCCCCGGGACCTGCTTTTAGGGACTTGTAAGGAATCCTCACCATAGCTTCGGGTTACTAAGGGGGTAATGTTACGATTCGCTCGCAGGATGAACGCTTTTTCTTCTCTTAGGACTAATACTCTTCGTTTCTCATGCTTAACCTCGTTCCTTCCATGTTGTTCTATGACATTCCATACATCTCATAAGCATGCTTATCCTCCATCACGCAGGTACTTCTTTTCCTTCTGATCTTCCCATGCCACATGTGCTAGCCCTTAACGTCTCCTTCTTATGCGTGGTTTTGCCATTGGCTTTTCTATTTCTAATGCCGTTTCCCACACCGGCCCTTAACCATTGTGACATGTAACTGTCACACTTCCGTTTTACTATATAAACCCTTTAACAGGGTCCCTTCGTCTTTTCCTTAGCTTAGTTCTACCTATAGCTTGTCGCCTAGTTAGCACTAGCAATCCATTCACCTTATTCCTCGTGTCTTTGCTCTACCATTAAGTGAGCGCTTCACACCATGGCTCACCCGCCTTTGTGTGTCTTTACCCCTGATCCTTCGACCCACTTGTCAAGCTAGACAGCAGTATCCCTTGACCCGTCAAAACCCTTGACAGTACCTTTGACCCAGCACCCCTACGGCTGGTCCTACGTCATCATATACACGAACAACTGAACCCTTGACCCTACTAGGCGTTAGTAGGTCTACATGCAACCATACCCACGGCCACACATAACAAACACAGAGTTATTGTTGCGCATGAAAATGTAGTTCTGGTTGCTTCCAGGTGCAACACCTAAGTATGTCATCAGTTCCGATTTCGGAAAGAGTTTGTTGGTACAGGTTCCATCCGGAAGGTGAATGTAGGCACCACAGCCGAAGACACGGAGGTGTGAGATGTTAGGTTTCTCCCCCTTGAGCATCTCATATGGAGTACGCCATGCAAGATGGTGAGAGGGTGTACGGTTGTACACATGTATGGCATGAGCAGTGGCAAATTCCCAGTAGGATGCAGAGAGACAGGCATCGTGCCTCATGGCTTCTGCTTTGTCCATCATAGTATGCATGTATCATTCAGCACGACCATTTTGTGGTGGTGTGTGAGGTGCACTCTGACAGATGTGAATTCCGTTCTCTCGCAGTAGACGATCAAATGCTTCTGATTTGTATTTGCCTCCAGCATCAGACATCCAGCTGTTGATTGTGGCCATGAATTGATTTTTGACATGGACCATGAAGTCTCTTGTAGCAGACAGAGCAGTTGATTTGGTCTGAAGTGGGGTAGTCCATAGAAGTGTAATCATTATAAAAAACGATCAAGTAATGGTACTTCCAGTAGGAATCCACTGGAAAGGATTTGAGATCCAAGTGAATGAGTTCAAACGGATGGGAAGCTCTCTGTTCATTAGACGGAAAGGATCTGTTTGGCATCTTGCCCAGAGCACAGCCAGGACATATTGTGTCATTGGTGGGTATATCTATTTCCGGAAAACTGGAAGTGTGCTTCCAAGCATAATGGATAACATCTTTTAAGGGATGTGCAAAACACCTGTGCATGGTTTCATAGTTGACAGTAGCCACAATGCTGTTTGTCTTCCCACTCAAGACGGTAGCATTGATGTAGTAGATTGTGTCGGAACCATGCAAATGGAAGTCAATGACAGTTTTGTTGTTATCAAATAGTGTGATGTGTGATTTATTCCCTCTGACAGTCAATCCATCTTGTAGTAGAGTCCCCAGGGATAGTAGATGGTGTGTGAGCGTAGGTACATAGAAGGTGGGGTAAAGCCGTAGAACGGATAGTTCCCCTGATGGTAGGTGGCATTGCAAGTTGACAGTGCCTTTGCCAGTGATTTTAGCAGTACCATTTGCTGTTAACGATGTCATTGGAGTCTTTAGATGTTCGTAGTCTGAGAAGTCATCCATTGAACTGGTAAAGTGGGTGGAAGCCCCGGAATCCAACATCCATAGGTTCCATTCAGGTTGTTTGCCCTTACAGCGAGCACAGGTAGACCATGGGACATTGTGTGGACACAAAGGATTCATTGCGAGATCTGTATCTACGACATTTAAATTACTGACTACATGCCATAAATCCATTCGAGACGGCAGCACATTAGTCAATAATGTCGCAGAGAGATGGTGAGGTACATGCCTCAAAGGCCCATAGTCATTCATTTCATAGTCGGAATCCATCATGGTGCCCGTGACTTCATCCAATGGATGTATTCGCTCCTGGAGCAGAATGGTTGCATAGTCAGAGTAGAACATGTATGCATTGTTTGTGGACTCATCGGCACAGCTGCCACACTTGTATGCATCTGACATGACCTCATCTTGGGCCTGTGTGGATGCTGGGTATCCATGACAGTTGGCATTGATGTTACCGCTTGACCCCCCCTCAATGGCACTGTCGCAGACATACAGCCCGTAGAGTTCTTCCAAATCGGTCTGAGACATGTTGTCTTACACTGAGATGGAGTCATTGAAGGGTGTGTATGGTGTGTCACACTGCATACGTTCAATGAGGGACATGGTTGCACTTGTGCACGACTCTGTTGCTTCTGAGCGTTCCGGGAGTTCCGAGCCGGAAGTGTTACGTGTGGCCGTGGGTATGGTCGCGCGTAGACCTACTAACGCCTAGTAGGGTCAAGGGTTCAGTCGTTCATTTCGACGACGACAAGAAACCAGCTGTGGGGTTGCTGGGTCGAAGGCACCGTCTTGAGATTAGACGGGTCAAGGGGTAATCGCTGTCTAGCTTGACAAGTGGGTCGAGGGTTCAAGGGTTGGAGACACACGAAAGCGGGCGAGCCGTAGTGTGAAGCGCTCACTTAATGGTAGAGTGAAGACACAAGGAGTAAAGGTGATAGATTGCTAGTGCTAACTAGGCGACAAGCCGTAGGTAGAACTAAGCTAAGGAGAAGAGAGAAGGGGTCCTGTTGAAGGGTTTATATAATGAAGTAAGGGTGTGACAGTTATGTGTCACAGTGGTTAAGGGCCGGCGTGGGAAACAGTGTAAGAAATAGAAAGCCAATAGCAAAACCACACATGAGAGAGAAACGTTAAGGGCCGGCGCATACGGCGTGAGAAGAGCAGAAGATGAAGAGTACCTGCGCGGTGGAGGAATAAGCACGCTTACGAGATGTAAGAATGTCGTAGAACGACATGGAAGGAATGAGTTTAAGCGTGAGAAATAGAAAGTGTTAGTCTGAAAGAGAAAGTAAAGAAAAAGCGTTCGTCCTGCGAGCAAATCGTAACAGGAAGTGGCTGCTTCCGGACCGGAAGCGGTTGCTTCTGAATCGGAATGGGTTGCTTCCGAACCAGAAAGATGGTCGGAACTGGAAAAGAGTGCTTCCAAGCCAGAACGAAGTGTTTCTAATCCAGAGGGGCGTTTCGGACTGGAAGCGATTGCTTCTGAGTTGAAGTGTGGTTCCGAACTGGAAGTGGGTGCTTCCGAGTCCGGAAGTGGTTTGGAAGTGGCTGGAAGTGGCCGGAAGCAGATATGCTTGAGTAGGGACGGGAAGATCATCATGCCAGTGTAGGTCGGGCCTGTGGATGTCAACACACATGTGGGATTGGTGACAAGTGAATCAAGACAGCATACCATCTGAGGTGTAGGTGTCATGTCCATCCTGCATGCTAGTGATATAGCATGCTTGGTATACGGAAAGGCGGGGGCACCATAGTCCGTTGTACCACGTGTGTGAGCAAGGCATTGAGGGTCGACGGCAGGCTTAGGACCATCACTGTGTGTCACAGTGGGTACACTGATAGCGCTTGCAAGCAGGTGACCATGGTGATGGCCCTGTCACTTGTCCTGATGGCGTTTCCATGCTTCCGGACTATGCTTTTTAGATGTGCCGCTCTGAGATGGCTGTCCATTGGAGCCATTCAAGGATGGCTGGGATTGCTGCTTGCCATTCAAGGGTGGCTGCTGCTGCTGGAACAACTGATCATGACCCTTCTTTTTCACGGCAGAGAGCCACTGTGTAGATTGATCGTGATTACCACGATGGCGATGTGTGTGACGCTGCTCCCATGCTAGAGTAGCTGCACGTTCAACGTGCTTGAGAGTGAGAGAGGGAGGCGAGCTGGTGGATGTGGTAGTAGTGGATGACTGTGTTCCACTTCTGGAACCGGAAGTGCCAGAAGTGGTGGTAGAGGTGACAGTGGTGGTGGCAAGCTCTGTGTTGGTGAGTAGCTGTGCAATGACATCCATAGTAGATGGTAGCTTAGAGAGGG
>JBBPTX010000920.1:0-14413 GCA_038094595.1 Pulveroboletus aff. annulatus | reverse complement strand
ACGCGCGGAACGCGTTGACGGAGTGTACCGCCGATCTGGTGCATGCGACGCCTATGCGGGAACTGATCAACGACGAGGTGCGCGAGGCGATTGACAACGTCTACAAGAGACGGTTCGGTAGTGACAATCTGTGGAAACATTTCGGGGTGGCGACGAAGAAATGGGAAGATCAGTACGAAATGTACGTACTGGAGGTGGTCGAGCAGATACGCGCGGTGTACCAGAAGATGGTCTCTGAAGACCGGTTTGAAGGGATGAGCGACGAGGTGAAGATGGCGTGGGGCACGAGCGCGGATAAAGCGAAGTTCGTGCTGGAGATGAGAGGGGATCTGTTTCTGAATGAATCAATGCCGTTCATGTCGGCGTCGGTGTGGAAAACACTCACCAGACAACTCGAGCGCGTGTCCAACGCGATACTGGAGGTAAGCCATCTAAAACGCGCAATCCGACCATATGGTCGGATTGCGCGTTTTCAGAGTTTGAGACGACGAACACATACCTTGCTGACGTTCCGATTGCACAGATATCCGCGTGGTGGAACCCGTTTATATACCAGTCTGTGGTTGTCGGAGGCGGTTGGAAGATAGGATCCGCGAGCGCAGACATGATCCGCGCGTACTATGGCCATCCAGATCTCCGGCCGTCCATGCTCGACACGATGCTGAAAACGGTACGTCAATCCATCAATTTGAATGTTCTCACTTACCAGAGAACGACAGATGGTGTTCATGTTCTTGGAGAACATGGGTGCACTGTTGAAGATGGAACGTCAGCTCGCCGACTCTCCGATGCCGATCAGGAACGATACAGCAAAACAGAACAAGGAGGCGATGCTCCTTGACAGCGATGCAAAGCACACCAAGTCGAAGGCCGGCAGCTCGTCGAAGGCACCTGCCGATGACAACGACACGGTCGGTGAGTCACACGGTCGTCCAAGCATTGATTCAATTCTGTCTAATATCTCTATGCTAGTTCCGAATGTCTCTGCACAGGCACTCCATGCCGAATGCATCGCCGTCGAGTCGTCCATCAAGGCCGCGCTGAAGAAGGGCATGTCTCAAGCGAAGAAAAGGGACTGGCTCGCGTCATGGCATCGCGTCATACATCTTCCATACGACGACAAGCCCACCCATCGCACCCACCGCCTACTCAACTTCCATACCGTCCCTTGGAGTCACGCGACAGGTCCGAGCGAATCCCGCATTCGGCGAGAGACGATATCCGCCGCAGTCATGGAGTACTGCATCATCTACAACTATCGACCGACTCTCCTCAACGATCCGGACGGCGCCGCCGGTTTCATCCGAGCGATGATCGAGAACATCCTAACCATCGCCATCAAGGACGGCCGAGGCACTCCAGAACCACCTGGCTCAGAAGTCAAGGGACGCCGCCTCACCTGGCCAGACGGCATTCGCTTCGATTCCGTCTCTGCGAGCCAACTCGAGTTTGACATCGTCGACGAAAACAAGAACCACACCATGAACGAGTTGAAGAAGATCCACCACACCGCCATACAGCGCGTTATCAATTCCTTTCAAGCATGCCCCCCCTCTTGGGACCTCGTTCCAGAGTCTGACGACGACGACGACAAAACCATCGACAAAACCAAGAAGAACCAACCCGTCCGATACGAGCTGCAAGAGTCTCTCCATCACATCGTCAAGGTACGCGTATCCATCATATTCACATGCGTCTCATCACACGATTGATGGCACACAGCTTCTCACATACGGTTCTTTTCAACGCCGCAACCGTTCTGTCCAGTTTGACGATCTCCTCGGCAACGTTGTCGAACTTCCTGCCGACGATGCCATGCGCTTCAAATTCCTCCATGATGGCGACAGCGACAACGACGAGGACGAGGATTCGACTAACCAACCATTGAGTGCATCTCTATGCATCTTCGTCTCCTCAGAAAACAAAAACTTTCTCGAATCGATCAACCAGTGGCCATTGATCGAGGTTGAATATTCCTCCGTCCGCACCATGATCCAGAAATCTTCCAGTATGTTGTTTTCCGTTCTAAGTACTACACAGCTAAACATGCACGACCACACGTAAAGAATTCTCGAAGCAACAACAACTCGCTCGTCTCGCATCAGTACCATCTCCCTCCAAGACACCGGTCGACGACAACACCTCTTCGGACGACCAGCTCCATGCAGCCGACGGTTTGCCGTCCTTCACAGACGACATCGATCCCACCGTCCCGCCGTTCACTCAACCTGACACGATACAGCGTCCTGTCATCCCTCTACAACAAGTACAACCCCACCCGCATCCCCCACCCTCTGAAGAACCAACACAGCCCGTGTCCGACACCATGGATGTCGATACTCTTCGTAAGTCTTTTTTCACATCTCATTCTGCGCAATCCGACCATATGGTCGGATTGCGCGTTTCTCATTTTTGTTTTCACATCTCATTCTGCGCAATCCGACCACATGGTCGGATTGCGCGTTTCTCTTTTTTATTCTCGCATCTCATTCCGCGCAATCCGACCATATGGTCGGATTGCACGTTTCTCTTTTTGTATTCTCACATCTCATTCTGCGCAATCCAACCATATGGTTGGATTGCGCGTTTCTCATTTTTGTTTTCATGTCTCATTCCACGCAAACCGACCACATGGTCGGATTGCGCGTTTCTCTTTTTGTATTCTCACATCTCATTCCACGCAATCCGACCATGTGGTCGGTTTGTGCGTTTTTGTCTTTCACTTCTCACTCACTCCCTCTTTCCAGTCTACTCTCCCATCGGCCTTACTCGTCATGGTATCTCCTCCACATTTGTCTTCTCTTCTCTGGCCTAACCCACATTTCCTTTTTAGTCTCTGCCGCTCCGCCAGACCTCGAAGGTACCCGTTCCCTTCCTTGCTCTACATGCTCGCCCTTCACACCGTATTCTCCACAGACGTCCGTTGCTCCATCGATCGTCTTCGCACGTCCGAGACCGGCATCCAGGACGACATCGACATCGATTCCCCCCCTTCTCCATCCTCCAGTATGTCTCTCTCAATTTCCTGTCCCGTACTCTCTCTCATCATCCTTTCCTTGTCCTCAAGTCGACACCTCCATTCTTTCTGCCGTCAAGAGAGTCCCTCAGCCTGTCGAGGTCGTCTCTCGTGCGCTGACCTCTCTTTCTCTCTCTTCCTTATTCCTCACTCTTCTCGGTTTCTCTTCACAGCCGATCGCGGCCCACACAACCCCAAACGCATTCGCAAATCCATCCTTCCTCCTCCTTTGTCAATCCAGTCCCGCCCACAACCATCCTCCTCGCGATCCATTCGCAAACCTCTCCGCAATTCAAAGCGCAGCACGAAGCGTGCCGCCCTCGATCTCTCCGATCACATCGAAGACGCCACCAGTTTCGACGACTTTAGCGACGACGAGAACGACGATCCTTCTTTGTTGGACCGCGTACGTACCATGGCTTGATTCACCTCCTTTCCATACACTCGTACCACCTTTTCTTTCTTTCCTCCCTCGCTCCTTTCTTCTTTCACTCCTTTCTTCGTTCGTTCGTTCACTCCCTCCTTCGCTTGTTCGTCCCTTCCCTCGTTGTTATCCCTGTCCTTACCGTACTCGTGTCAATTCACTCCTTGATTGCCGTCCTCTGTTTCACATCCTCTCTTCATTCGTGTTCAGGTACGTCTCTCCTCGTGCCGCTTCCGCATTCGATCCCTTCATATATCCATTCCCCGTAACCCTGACCCATTCGATCCCTTCACATATCTATTCCCCGTGACCCTGACCTCTCTCCATTTCTCATCAAAAACCGCTTCGCTCCTCTTAGCCCAGCACAGTCCAGCTCAGCCCTCCTCTTCCACACAACAATGAACATGAACATGAACAACCCGCCTCTTTCCTCTGACTCGTACGCTTCTTTTTTTCTTCCCCTCCTTCTCGTCCTTCTTTCTTACTCTTTTCTTCAGTTCCGACCATCTTCTCTCTTCCTCCGACGAAGACCACGTCCCCCTCCCACAAGACTTTCTCAACGGTCCCCCGCATGACCTCCCCTTCGACGTCGCCCTCGTCCCACCCCATCTCCATGCCGACGTTCCATATCCACAGAACACCGTCGAAGACGCCATCCTCCGCAGCATCCGCTCAGAAGACGACCTCGACTACGAACGGCGCTTCAAGTCCATGGACGTCAAGCACGTCCCTCTCTCCACCCTCCGCTCCCTCTACGATGCACGCAGACGCATCAAGGCCATCTCCCTCCTCGCAAATCGTTGGGACATTCACGTAGACCCCACCCTTCTTCTCAACGTCAGAGATCCAGACCTCTCCCCCTTCGTAGACAACCATTTCATCGACTTCTCCCTCTACCTCGCAGACCGCGTCGGCCTAGACGCCATCCTTCCCTCCCCCCGCCTCAACAACGCTCACAATTGGCACATCTCCCTCTCCTTCACAAGACTCTCCAAACTCTGGCCTCACTCCCCGCTTCGTCTCCCCTTCTCCACGACTGGCAGGATGGCCTTCGTCGGCTCGAGAGCTCAGGACGAAATCTGGCTCGCTTTCGTCCCAAACGCCCTCGCAGACGATCCACACGCCCTCCCCGACTTCTCCCCCCTCGACGCCCCCTCCTCCGCACTTACCGAACATCACGCTTGCATCCTCGTCATGTTCTTCGCCCACATCCTCCACCGCTTGCGCTTTCAGGACATCCATTGCAACAACCCTTACCCTTCTCCCCTCTCAAGAGACGCCGTCAAAAACGTCACCGACTTGCTGTACGTCCCCCTTCACCCCCTCCCTTTTCTCTTCTTTTTCTTCTTCTTTGTCTTACTTTCCCTTTCCTTCTTCTTCTTCTCAGCGGAAGGTTGGACGAACGCAACCGCTCTCTCGAGCTCACCCTCCAAGACGCACGCGCCCTCGACTCCGCCATGCGCGCTCTCTGGCCTCAGTGGGTCGCAGATGCCCCCCCGCAATGGAAGTCAGACGCCTTCATCACACATAACAAGCCCGTCTCCATCGCCATCCGTTATGGTCAAAACCAACCCGTCTGTCTTTCTTCCGATCCACTCCACCTCGCTCAAGAGGCCGACCTCTGGGACATCGACAGGGATTTGTCCCATATTCGCCTCATGTCTTTCTCCCTCGCACACCACATCATGTACGTTCTTCCTTCTCCTTCTCCTTTCGTCCCCCCTCATTCATTCTTCCTCAAGGTTTAGAAAGGTCGATTCTTGGACAAACCTCTCCGGTAGACTCCTTCACCGTGTCTTCGGCGACCTCTATGACCTTCCTCGCTCCCATCCACATCGCACTCAACTCGACCTCCGTCGTCACACTTTGCAAAGAGACCACCACATCCCCGTTTACGACGCCGACGGTTTTCGCATCCATCGTCGTGCTCCTCTCCTCTTTAACGACTCTGGTGCCCTCGTCGATCTCAGACAAGTCGACACTTTGTTTCCTCCGAATGACGACGCCTCCCCCTCCTATCACGCTTATCCCCTCGCTTTCACAAAGCATTTTGGAAACGTACAGGCAAATAGGTCCTTGCTTCCCTTCGATCACGTCCTTCGCGACATCAATGCCATCATCTCTCCCCCTCCAAATGACGATCTCGACTACGAGTATCTCTTTGACGACAATCTCCTCCCTGCCGCTCCCGTTCTCCATGGTTCACACTCCCAGATCTACAACCTTCTCTCTCACCGCGTACGAGATCAAGCCCGTTTCCATTACGTTCAGCTCGGTTTGGCAACTTCCGTCCTTGCAGGCACTTTCGCCGCTACTCACTCCGCTAAGAGACGCTTCCAACAACGGAAGGCTCATTGTCAAACCGCTCTCCCACATCAACGTTATGCCAACTCCTTGAGAGGCGATCTCCAGCCTCAAGCTCTCCGTCTCGAACAGACTTTTACTCTCGACGTTCATCGACTTCAAAGGGAACATAGGAACGGTCGGTCCGTCTTTTCCCCCACCCCCCACGCCTCCTCACTTCATATACTAATCATATTCACTATCGTCTATCACCACAGCACAATCTATACCGAAATCATCGCGAAACTATGTCGATGGGTCGTTCATCCAGACGTCATCGATCCAATCAAACACTGTCTCCAGCCTTTCCACCCTCACGTCATACCAAACTTGATGAACTGGTCCACTTATCCGCTCACTGCAGCCATCGAATCCTTGTGGAACATACACGCTACCTCCGATCTCCAGCTCGGAAACGTCATCAATCCATATCATATAGAACTCATGTCTATGTTCGAGAGATGTCTGAACTATGCCCACACCGGATCAGCAAAGGTCATTTGCAAGAAACTCATGCTCCCTTTTTATCTCTCCTTGGGTCTTGTTCACGACGGAACCCCCTCATTAAACAAGCATGTCATATCTATTCAAAAACTCATCGCCAACGACATCGACATCGACACCTCCGCATGGGCCAGGGATAAGACTACCCAAAGACCATTGATGGGCTCAAAGCGCGTTCAGGAAATGACCTATGGAAAGGCCCACATGCAGGTAAGCATGTCTCTTTCTTGCTCATCATTCATCATTCATCATTTGTCCGTCTATTTATTGACATTGTTTCTTTGTCCGTTAGCAATCAGAAGCTAGATTTATTATCACCGACGCGCTCGAAAATCCCATTCCCATTGTCATGTCTATCAATCCTCCCTCCGCCCTCAACCGCACCAATCACTTTCTTCGTGACGTTGTAGAGTATGTGTTTGAGGTCGCCATGAAGGTCTACATGGAAGACGTCAAAACGTTGGTTTCTTCTGCCTTGGAAGAAGAGATTCACGACTTGGTGGCTTCGAGGGATTTGATTCGCAGGGACCTCGGCTTGTCTCGAAGGAAAGGGCTGAAGGCTTGGAATAAATCAAAGAATCCACTCTCGTACGATAACGAAACACTTCCTCATCTTCTCTCCGCTCTTGATCCCATGCAAACAGCCCAAGACGAGGATGACCAGAGGATGCCTGGCTCAGCAC
This sequence comes from Pulveroboletus aff. annulatus, assembly GCA_038094595.1. Classification (NCBI taxonomy): domain Eukaryota; kingdom Fungi; phylum Basidiomycota; class Agaricomycetes; order Boletales; family Boletaceae; genus Pulveroboletus; species Pulveroboletus aff. annulatus. Next base: position 7,443 of record JBBPTX010000920.1, on the reverse strand, counting down.
ACGCCGAATTCATCGCTCCATATAGTTTGAAGGCTCCCCAAGGTGGTGGAAAGCCGATATCGTTTTTCGTTGACAGGATTGTCGACGGGGCACGGAAGCGAAGAGATGCCCCCTTCATCCAAGGTGGCATGTTCCAACACATCATGATGGCGGCCCTAGACATCGTCGGGTTGTACGCCACTCGTCAAGGCCGTTTTAGGAATCTATCTGGCGATGACTTTGATGGTAAGGAGCAGTTCTTCAAGTCAGTTCTTTGTTCGATCGTGGAAAAGCTGAAGATCAACCATGTACCATGGTCACGAGAGAACGATCCAGACCGCGTGGAGAGACGAGGCCGTAGACCGACCACGGTGATATATGATCTTTGGTTACCATTGGATGCGGCAGAACCTGGTCGTATCAGGGCAGGAACGAGCACAGTCCTTACGGTCAGACAAGCAAGAGATGCGAACGTACTTCTTTCCTCTGAAGCCATCTCTCTGAAGGACACGCGGACGTCATGGTATGCCTGCAGGCATCGACTTACGAAGTATCACGAGGTGGTGCACAAGATCTGCTTACCATCTGAATGGACGGTAAAGAATGCATCGATCCAGTCGAACGATGTTCTTGGACGGCGGTTGTATGAGTGGATATGGACGAGCTACTCTTATGAGTCCTTGGATTACACCCCTGTAAATGTTCTGATGTAGGATGTAAATGTTCTGATGTAGGATAAGTGTAGGAAAAGTGTACACTTATTAGGATAGCGTGTTCTGATGTAGGATAAGAAATGTAGCAAAAGTGTACAGTTATTATGGTAGTGTTCTGATGATGTTCTGATATAGGATAAGAAGTGTAGGAAAAGCATACACTTATTATGGTAGTGTTCTGATATAGGATAAGAAGTGTAGCAAAAGTGTACAGTTATTATGGTAGTGTTCTGATGGTGTTCTGATGTAGGATAAGGAGTGTAGTGAAGTTGTACACTTCTTATCATAGTGTTCTGATGGTGTTCTGATGTAGGATAAGAAGTGTAGTGAAAGTGTACACTTCTTATGGTAGTGTTCTGATGGTGTTCTGATATAGGATAAGAAATGTAGAAAAAGCGTACACTTCTTATGGTAGTGTTCTGATGGTGTTCTGATGTAGGATTAGAAGTGTAGCAAAAGTGTACACTCTTATGGTAGTGTTCTGATATAGGATAAAAAGTGTAGAAAAAGCATACACTTATTAGGGTAGTGTTCTGATGTAGGATAAGAAGTGTAACAAAAGTGTAGTCTTCTTATGGTAGTGTTCTGATGTAGGTTTAGTGAAAGATTAGACTTATTATGATTGTGTTTTAGAGATCATATGATAATAATACAGTGACTAATGTGAGATCTGTGATAATCATTCATGATATATTAAATATATGCTAGTAATTTGTAGTGTGAAAGTAAATGGCTGAAAAGAAAAGCTCACAGATCTAGAGGGCCTAAGGATCCTCTATATCTAGCATAGTGTCCTAGTCAGATTATCCCTATTGTTATAGCTATGTATTCGGGAGAAGGTTCCCAATGGGGCAGAGGCGTAAACGATGGCGAGGTCTGGATCCTGCCCAAGACGGGGAAGACGTAAGAGGGGGGAACATCACCAACAAGAGTGGCAAAGTTGACAGGCTGAGGGGCAGTGGGGCAAGTAGGAGAGACCCTTGCAGGGTCGATAGAGGGAAGACGGACTGTGCTGGGGTTGGTGGAGAGTGTGGCTGCAGGGGTGTCAACATTGGTGAACTCGATGGCCATGAGTAGAAGATGGAGAGGGTTTATCTGTGGCATGGTGGCAAGCAGATGAGAGAGAGAAAGCGCAGGGGTGTCATTTTTTTATAATCGTCGAGTAACTCCAACCAATGTTTCAGGTTCCGTTCAGATTCCCATGATTCTTCTTCGGCAGAGTATCCTTTTCATTGGATTAGGTACTGACAGGCTGACGGCATGCCTCAATGCCATATGATCCTCTCTATTTCGTATTCTTCTTGTCCTCCGACAAGATCCGGAGGCGGTGTGGGGAAGTTCAGGCTGTGTACATTGTTTTTGCGATAGAGCGATAAATAGGGAAGCGTGGAACATGTTGTGGATTTTCCACGTTCATGGGAGTCAGAGGCAATAGAAGACAGGGGAGATGACGTCAGAGATAACAAAGGGGCCTTCACGTTTTGCAGTGAATTTCGGGTCTTGGGTGGACCTTTTAAGATTCTTGGCCTCTAGCCAGACTCGTTGTCCTTTTTCAAATGGGACAAATTTGAACTTAGATCTGGACATCATAACTTGTCTCGCGAGTTCATGGGATGCGAGGGCTTCATCTTGAAGGGCGGTGAGGTTTTTGAGACGGGATTCAACAGCAGGGATGTTGGTTTTGGCGATCACCGAGGGAAGGGCGCGGGGTTCATATCCCATCATGAGGTAAAATGGGGATTTACTGATGACAGAATGGGGGCAGTGATTATGTGTGAATTCGGTGTGGGAAATATGATCAGACCAAGTGGAGGGGTGATCTCCGCAGTAAATGCGAAGGTACGTTTCAACCTCCTGGTTGACACATTCTGTTTCTCCATCGGTCTGTGGATGGTATGTGGGGTGAGTGTTCATCTTATTGCGCTAGCACTCTGCACAGCCGTCAACATAAGAGCGGACAAAGGTGGCAAGACTGGGCCACCAAAATTCGGAGGCGACAAGTTGGCGGGTTTTAAGATAGCTGGGGTGATCGGTGAAGGCATGGTCGTGGGAGCACTATATGACAGCATGGCGAAGGTCATGGTCAGGAGGGACGTAGACGTGTCCCTGATACTGGAGGACGCTGTCAAAGTATTGCCAATCGGCAAAGCGAGAGCGGAAGGCTGGAGGTAAAGAGCCATCAATCTCCTGTAGTTTGTGAAGGACAAGGTCATTGGAGGAGGAGGCAGAGGCAATGTGGTTGGAGAGGGCAGAGTCAATGAGGCGAACAAAGAGGGCGTCGGGGAGGAGAGTAACACCGATGTTGTCGGAGTCCGCGCAGGGAAGGAGATCAGGGCGGCGAGAAAGGGCATCAGGACCGGCGAGTTGGGGTCCAGGGACATGAGTGATTGAATAATCGTAGTCAGCAAGGTTAAGGAGCCAGCGGGCTTGACGCCGATTGAGATCTTGGGGGCAGCGGAAGTACATCAAATTCTTGTGATCGGAAAAAACTTTGACAGGGAAGGGAGAGCCATGGAGATATTGTCTCCAGGCTTTGAAACCATGAATAACGGCCAAGAGCTCCCAGTCATGGATGTTGTAGTTGCATTCTGAGAAGAGAACAATTGTGATAAGTAAAAATAGGGATGCCAATCCCCATTCGCATCGGTTTGCAACAAAATACCACCTGATGTGTATTTGGACGTGTCGGTGGCCATGGCAAAAGGTTGAGAAATATCAGGCATAAATAGGACAGGCTTATAGAGGAACAATTCCTTGAGTTGTTCAAAGGCGGCTTGCTGGGCGGATGACCATGTCCAGGGCATCGTTTTCTTGGTGAGGTCGATGAGAGGCTGGGCAATATTGGAATATCCCGGGATGAAACATCTGTAAAAGTTAGCAAAGCCCAGGAAGGAACGGACATCTTTGACTTTTTGTGGCATAGGCCATTTGGCAATTCCGTCGAGCTTGACAGGGTCCATAGCAAGTTGTCCCTCTTTGGCAATCATCCCGAGGTATTCGATCTCAGGGACGGCGAATTGGCACTTCTCTAGCTTGAGGTGGAGGTTGAGTTCCGTCATCTGTTGAAGGACACAGCAAGTGCGTTCTGTGTGGGTTACGTCGTTTGGAGAGAAGATGAGCAGATCATCCATGTAGATGACCAACCACCCTTCGGTGATCATGTCACAGAAGGAATCATTCATGAAACATTGAAACATTGCGGAGGAGTTTGTCATTCCAAAGAACATTACCATGGGCTCAAAGAGCCCTTTGTGGGTGAGGAAGGCGCCTTTCCATTGGTGCCCATCCTTTATATGTACATTGTTATAACCTCATCATATGTCGAACTTGGTGAAAATGCGAGCTCCCTTGAGTTTGTCGAGGAGATCGGAGATCAAGGGTAACGGGTAGGCGTCACGGACGGTGTGTTCGTTGAGATATCAGTAGTCTTGGCAGGGGCGGAGTTTGCCGTCCTTTTTTTTAACAAAGAAGAACGGCGATGCTTGAGGGGAGTTTGAAGGATGAATCTTACCGGCAGCGAGGTTTTCATCAAGGAAGTCTTTAGTGGATTTCTTTGAGTCCGGTGTGAGTGGGTATAGTTTGCCGATTTTCGGGGAGAACGAGTCTTTGACGTTGATCTCATGATCATAGGGTCTGGAAGGAGGAAGGGAGTCGGCGGATTCCTTGATGAAGACTGTGGTAAAGTCTTTGTAGGTGTCGGTTAGGGTTACTTTTGGCTTTGCCTTTTTGGCAGCTGCGGCGAGTTCAGTGGCTGTGGTGAGCTTGGCAACCAGCTTTGGATGTGTCTGGTGGTATTGAGATCCATACTTGAGGACCTGTTGATAGGAGTTGATGTGGAGTGCGCAGTGAACGTAGAGGTTCCCATCTGGCATGCATGTCGAGGAATGTGGAGAGGGTATGGTCGGGGATGGTTTCGACCATTATGTGACAAGGTGGTTTCGATGGGGGCGCTTGGGGTTGGGCGTCCTCATGTCGTTTAAGGTCTGCAACATGGATGTAATAGAGGGAGGCGGATTCGTTTACTGTTTCGGGGATGTTGATCGTTTGTGACGACCAGTTGATGGGAGGGGTTCATAAGTTTTAACCAAGGCATCCTGAGAATCACATTCTCGGACCTGTAGTGCATTACGTGGAAGCATATGTGTTGGGTGATTCCGTCGATGTTTGTGAAGAGAGAGGCGGTGTAGCGGATGGCCTCCTTGGCATTGGGGGTTTTATCGACGTTGTTAACAGAGATAGGTGTTGAAAGTTTGTCAAGAGGGAGTTTGTGTTTTCGAGCGAAGTCCCAATCAAGGCAATTGATGTCAGCGCCGCTATCAATGAGAGCACGAGTGTCGACAGTTTTCATGGTATGCGAAGGATCAATGAGTTGAAGGGGAATACGCATTGATTTCTTGGACGTGGATACAAGTACAGGTGCACACGTAATAGGAGGAACTACTGACGTCGAGGCAGTGTTCCGTTTTAAAAATCCAGGGAGGTGAAGGCGACGCGAGACACCTTTGGTTCTTCATCGTCGTCTTCATTGTCAATCTCTTGTAGCCGAGGGACTTCTTCTTCATTCTCAACTTCCTCTTCTTCAACCTTTCTAACGACCTTCTTCGGCCTCGAGGTATTTGAAGTGAATGTGGGACAAGCGGTAGCTCGATGTCCCTTTTGGCGGCAGTGGAAGCATCTGCCTTCCTTGCGACATTGTTCTCACTCGGCGGGGGTGAGTCATTGGATGCGGATGGCATCAATGTCCATAGCGTTGGGGTCTTTGACAGGAGTAGGGGTGGCGTACTGATGGTACGTGTGGTGAGTGGGTGTTTTGTGACGAGCAGCGATTTCTCTAGCATGCTCCATGTGGGTCTGGAATGTGACTGCCTTTTTTAACCAGGCGTCTATGGTAGTGGGAACTGTTTCCATAGCTAGGATACGGCGCATAAGGGCGTCAGGGATAGTGGCGGAGTAGTAGCTGATGAGGGTGTTGTTATCAATGATGCCGACGATGGTGTAGTGGTTCTGGAACTAAGCGTTGTACTTGGTGAGCGAAGGGGAATATTCACCATTTTTGGTGGTAGTCATGCAGATGGTGGTGAGCCAGGCAATTGCGTTGCCAGTGATGTCATAATGTTTGAATGCCAGGATGAAGGCGTCGCGGAAGTCAGACCATGATCCCATCAAAATCATGCCATTGGCTGCGATTTTCGACGATTGGAAGGTATTGGCCCACATAAGTGCAGGGCCTCTGGTCATATATAAGAGCGTGAAGGCGATGCGCTTCGGGTCGGTGGTATATACCTCGGCGTTGACGTTGAGGTAGAAGGCGACGGAGTCAAACCATTGTTTGGCTGTCTTATAATCGCCATTGTACTTGTCTGGGGTGCCGATGCGGTGTTCGAGGGGTTTGGTAGTCATGGTGGGCAAAGGAGGATGAGGGATCGGGGGAAAGATGTGGCCGGTTTGGCATCTGGGTGTCGAGGATGGGGGAGTTTGAGGGCGAGGTATCTGTATGGAGGCAGAAAAACTATGGGAGAGGTCGCGAGTGGCAAGTTCTTCATCTGAGTCTAGTAAAGGCTCGTCGGGGTCTTTGTCCCAATGTGCTAGATTGGGATCATCAGAGGTGTCAGAGGAGTTGGAGTGTGAAGTACGTGGAGGTTCCCGAGGGTTCCAACGTGGATCAGTGGTTTGTGTGTTTCAGTGAGAAGCTATGGTGGGCGGTGTACGTGATAGTACCCGAACAAGAAGGTAGCTTAGTTCTTTTGTTAAGTGTGGCCGTGGGTACGGTCGCGCGTAGACCTACTAACGCCTAGTAGGGTCAAGGGTTCAGTTGTTCGTATCAACGACGACGGAAAGGCCAGCCGTGGAGGTACTGGATCGAGGAGTACCATCAAGGAGGTGACGGGTTGAAGTGGTTAACCGCTGCCTAGCTTGACAGACGGGTTAAAGGTTCGAGGGGAAGACACACGAAGGCGAGTGAGTCGTAGTGTGGAGCGCTCACTTAATGGTAGAGCGAAGACACAAGAAGTAAAGACGATGGATTGCTTAGTGCGTAACTAGGCAACAAGCCATAGGTAGAACTAAGCTAAGGAAAAGCTAGAAGTGGCCCTGTTGAAGAGTTTATATAGTGAAGTAAAAGGTGTGATAGTTATGTGTCACAGTGGTTAAGGGCCGGCATAGGAAACGGCATTAGAAAAGCAGAAGCCAGTAGCGAAACTATGCATGAGAAGAAACGTTAAGGGCCAGCACGGATGGCATGAGATGATCAGAAGACAAAAGAGTACCTGAGCAGTGAGGGGATAAGCACACTTACAAGATGTATTTTAACACCCTCTTGCTAATTGGGTTCGGGTCCAGAGAGGGTTATTTTACATTTGAAAGGTCAATATCGCGCAACTTTGAAGAAAATGGAATTGCGCAACCTATGAAAGCTGATACAATCTCGCAACTTTGAGATGGTGAGAAATGCGCGATTCTGAGAAGTACAAAAACACGCAACTTTCTAAAACACAAAGTTGCACAAAACTGTACAGATCAAAAATGCGCATTTCTCACCATCTCAAAGTTGCGCAACTTTGTGTTTTAGAAAGTTGCGCATTTTTGTACTTCTTAGGCATATATCTACATAGTGTGTTCTGTGCAACTTTGATCAATACAGTTTTGTGCATTTTTGTGTTTTATAAAGTTGTGCAGAATACGCTATGTAGATATATGCGCAACTTTATAAAACACAAAAATGCGCAAAACCTTAGATGTCAAAAATGTGCAA
>JBBPTX010000919.1:0-14415 GCA_038094595.1 Pulveroboletus aff. annulatus | reverse complement strand
CAAAGACACAGTTTGCACCAGAGAACAAGAGTGCTGATGCTGAAATGAAACCTTGATCAGTGTTTTTAGGTTTTACCTTTATTTTCACTTTTAGTTTGTTATCTATTTTCAGTGATCTACAAAAGATGCCTTCGTCTGGGATTTGATCTGCAGGGGAGATCGAAGGGTTAGCTTTCTTTGAAGAGGAATTAAGCATCAGTGTAATGCCCCGATCAAGCCTCTGAGAGGACTCCTCTATCGGCAATGAAGAAGATATAATAGTGGAAGGCGCTGCTTCCGTATTGTAAACATGTAGACTAGAGAAGCGATTGTCCATTGGAAAGTGTACCTGCTTACGCTTACCTTGGCTTAGATCAGGCCCAGTTCCTGAATCTAAGCCTTTCCTTTTCCCGAATTTCTATTTTCGATATTCTCGACGTCCTTGAAGAACACCCTTGCTTCTTCAAATGACATGCCCCTTATAGCTGCTGTGGGGTCATGTCCTTTTCCCTTTTCAGCTTGTGTGCCAGGTGTATAGATGTGTTCAGTGCTTTTAACATCATCTGAAGACGTGCTTCTTACCTGCCTGTGTCAGCAGTCTTTTTTGTGGCCATCAGACCATGCACAAAGATCACACTTGGTAGAGGGTTTCTTGTATTGTTTTGTGAAATGGCCAGTTTCTCCACAGTTGTAACAGGTCTTGGCTCCTTTCTGAGCTGCTGATATGTCCATCGCGTTAGAATCTTTGGGTTTTGAATCAAATCTAAACTGTGTTCGTCCTCTGATAAGGTCTAGGGCTTCCAGACGATTTCCTACTTCTTGTAATACCGTCATCATGTCATTTACCATGTTTTTTTCTTAGATTATTCTTCCAGATGTAATCCATGAGATACCATTTGGTGTTTTGTTCCAAGAGATACACTCTGTGCAGATCTCCTAGTTTAGCTTTTTCGAATTCTGTATACCATTTGACAAGGAAGTCATTGATTGATTGATTAGGTCCTTGTTTCATCTCATTGATTTTCTTGGTGGCTCTGTCCTTAATGTTGCTACCTCTAAAAAGACTTCTTAATTCGCCCTCTAGGTCGTTCCAACTGTACCCTTCATTTGAGTACGTGCGTTGTAGTCTTAGTTGTGCAAAAGGTCCTGCTTTTTGTTGCGACTACAATCTTGCAGGGCAATCACTATCTCTAAACATTGAGTGGAATGACTATCTTAGGGGGGACTTTGTAGGCAGGGAACAAGAGAACTAGACTGGAGACTGAGCTCCGTCCAGTCTTGTTTTATATACTATTCTACGTGTAGATACATGTTGTGTATCAATCTAGATATGTATCTACATAAGTCCATCCCCTAGGCCCAACATGATCGACTTGAGGAGTCGGCCTGTAACAGAGATTAATAGATACATGAGGTTACCAGCTGTTGATCTGTTGTGCGTGGGTAGAATAGAAGGTGTCAATGGTAATTAAAGATAAGGGATCACATCACAGTGATGGGGTGACTGATGTGAGGTCTGTAATGATCACAATGTATTAAATATATGTTTGTGATCAGTGGGACAAAACATGAAGGTTGAAGGTGAAGCCCACTGATCTAGAAGGGCCTGTAGATCCCCTATGTCTAGCACAGTGTCTAGGTCGGGTTTTCCCTTGATAAGATAAAGGAAACATTGTGTAGGGATGAAAAATATATAGCTGTAACACTTTTGCCCCTTTTAACCTAGAGAGTACTGCCAGAATTGCTTCTCCTGATTTCGGCTGTATGGCATGCTTGTTTACTTCAATCCATGCCTGGATCTTTGCCCACCATTCGTCAAATTTAGCAAAGGACTGTCGTAATCTCCTGGGTCTGCAAAGATTTCTACTTTTCTGGCAGAAGCGTATGATGGTCTTTCCTCTTTCTCTTTTCTGGACCCACTTGGTGTAGGTTGTCTGGTTGGCGGTTGTGGTTGTACTTGTGGGGTGATCGCTCATATCATTTGTTCAATGTGATCAATTGCATTGTTTAGCCTAGTTATCTCATTTGTGAGATGTTCATATCTCTAATCTTGTGTTTGGGCAAATTGTCCGATGGCTTGGAGGTTATCTCCTGTTGGGTCTGTGAAGATGGTGAGGAGGTCTTGTGCGGTGGTGGGGATGAAAGACATTATAATTGGTAAGAGGTATGGAGATAACTAGTATTTGTATGACTTTCTTTGTTACACTCTCAGCTGTACTTGACTGAAACAATTGTTCCTTTTGATTGTTTGTGGATATTCGCATTTCTGCCTTTTAGCATGAGGTTGTTCTCTTTCTTGTTCCTCTGAGGCTTCTCTGTATTGCCTCCTTGCTATGCTCGCTTCTCTGATGAACTGCTATGCACCTAGAGTTGCTTCTAGATGAACGTTATGTGGTGCTGCTGGCCACACGAATGGGTCAGGTTGAGGAGATCTGGATGGGCTCCTCTCAGGGGTGGTTGGATATCTAAGTGAGGCTATATCTGTGGCGGGGCTGAGGGTTTGTTCTGAAGGTGCGAGTTCCCAATAGTAGGTGTGACCCATGTATCTAATGTCTGTGGTGATTAGATTGACTTCACCTCCATTTCCGAAGCTGTGTGGCTCTAGGTCTTGTTCAATAAGTTGCCAGAACTCTTCTTCTGTGGCCGCAATGTCTGGCCAGTCGTTTGGGTCCTCTTCACTCTCTGTGCTCACAGTTGCTAGCGAGTACTCCCTGGGCTCTTCTTTTACTGGTAATCCTAGTGCTACTGGTATGTCTACTAATTCCCAAGGTCTGGTTGAATTGACGGTGGGGAGGTATGCTGCAAAAGGGAGAAGAGATCGGTGAAAGGTAATGGGGACTTGATAGCAAGCCCCTGTTAGTGCTATCCTGAGATATCCGAAGACGTGCTCACTTGCTAGAGCCTTTGATGCAAGGGAGAAGGCTAGACGCATCTGCTACTGCTTGGTAGATAGTAAAAGGGTGTAATGATGTAAGACAGTCTAGTTCTAGTGTTGTGACTACAAGACTTGCAGGCAATCACTATCTTTAGACGTCAAGTGGAGGAACTATCTTAGGTGTAACTCGTAGGAGGGAAACAAGAGAACTAGACTGGAGACTGAGCTCCGTCCAGTCTCGCTTTATATACTATTTGTTACGATTCACTGCAGGGTCTACTCTTTTTCTTTACTTAACATTACGAACTGACACTTGTTTCTTTTCTCACGCTTAACTCGCTACATTCCATGTCATTCTACGACATTCCATATCTCTCGTAAGCGTGCTTATCTCTCACTGCGCAGGTACTCGTTTTTCTTCTGCTCTTCTCATGTCGTATGCGCCGGCCCTTATGTCCCTTTCCTATGCGTGGTTTCGCTATTGGTTTCTGCTCTTCTCACGCCGTTTGCCACGCCGGCCCTTAACCATGTGACGCGTCACCGTCACACCTTTCTCTTCACTATATATACCCTTCAACAGGGCATTTCCTACCTTTTCCCTTAACCTAGTTCTACCTACGGCTTGTGCCTAGTTAGCTCTAGCAATCTACCTTGTGTCTTCGTTCTACACTTGAGTGAACGCTTCATACTTTGACGCTCTCCGCGTTCGACGTGTGTCTTACCTTGAACCCTTGACCCTATTGCCTGTGTGGCAAAGGACACCCTCGACTACCTAGTTCGCTGCTTGGTAGACCTCGACCGGCAACCCCACGGCCGCCTTTGTAGACGGATATCTTCAACCGTCACCCCTGACACTCGACCCTAGGCCTCGTAGGTCTACGCGCGACCATACCCAAGGGCCACGCGTAACACTATTCTGAAGTGACTACTCTCTTCGATGTAATCTGAAGTGAGGGAGGCTGAACGAGATCTTATCTATATCAAGGAGCGAGACAAGATATCTTATCAGCTAAAGGGAAGCGGATAGATAGATTGGGGAACGTAGATAGGAACTCTCAAAGTTGCTCAGATATCTGGTGATAATTGAGGTGACGGCTTGCTGTGACATTACGTTCACAAGAAGGGCTGGATCTTCTTGGGCAAGAGTAGGAGGTGACAAAAGTGGAACAACTTAGGGAAGTATCCCCAAGTGTTCCCTGTTTTTATACACTATGGTACAATAGGAGATACAATGTTCTAAGTCGGCTGGGTAGAGGGTATGGTAAAGGGTATGATGTATGTGTGGAGTAGGGCAGTGTACATGCTGGCTAAGGTAAGGTATATATGAAAGGAATGGAAGGGTGATAGTGAAAGGATAGGTCTAGAGCAAGGGAATTAAAGTAATGCGTATGAGGTGAGGCACCTAGACCAGTGATGTCATGATGACATCATATCTTATCTAATCAGGTAAGAAGGTAAAGGAATAGTGAAGGGAGTGATCTTAGATAAGATCATGGACAGATAAGATTAGATAATGCGAAAAATGCGAAAATGTCAGTTTCACGAAATCAATTCGTAATATATTCTATGTGTAGATACATGTTGTGTACCTATCTAGATATGTATCTACATAAGACCATCCCCTAGGCCCAACATGATCAACATGAGGAGTTGGCCTGTAATGGAGATTAATAAATACATGAGGTTACCAGCCATTGATCTGCTGTGGGTGGGTGGAATGGAAGGTGTCAATGGTAATTAAAGATGAGGGATCACATCACAGTGATGGGGTGACTGATGTGAGGTCTGTGATGATCACAATGTATTAAATATGTGTTTGTGATCAGTGGGACAAAACATGAAGGTTGAAGGTGAAGCCCACTAATCTAGAAGGGCCTGTAGATCCCCTGTGTCTAGCACAGTGTCTAGGTCGGGTTTTCCCTTGATAAGAGAACATCCATATGTGCAAAATAAAAGGGAGGGTAAAAATATATAGCGGTTACACTACCCCCCATCTAAGGATCGACTTCCAGGCGATCAAAAGGGTGTGTGGATGGAAGAGTGAGATCTTCGCGTTCATGAAAGCATCATATAAATGCCGAATGAGACATCTGCAACCTTTGAGGTGCAGAAGGATACTCTCTATGGAAATTGCCAATGGCATCAAGCACACCCAGTAGAAGATGATCTTCCGGTTTCCAAGTTTGATCTGTCTCATCATAGCCTAGTCAATGGACCAGGTATTCAAGGTGACGACCTTTGAATCTACTAGCAATGATTCTTTCTACTTCATATAAGTTATCTCAGTCCTTGGTCACCTGTATAGAGCTGGGAGCGATGACAGGTTGTCCCTGAAGCCTTTCTTTATAAGGCTTCACCTGTGATACGTTAATAGTTGGGTGGATTCGCATAGAGGATGGCAAGTGAAGAGCGACTGCATTATCCCCAACTAGTGTGATGATGTCATATGGCCCTAACCATTGCTCTGTTAGCTTGCGACTTGCACGTGACAACTTTAAGTTATCTGTGGATAACCACACTTTATCTCCAATGTTATAAGGAGGAGTCTCCTTTCTATGTTTGTCAGCTTGTGCTTTCATGTGCAGCTAAGCTCATTCTAGATTTAATTTAGTTTGCTCCATCACATCATGTAGGGTGTCGGCAGCTGGTGCCTTGGAGGATGATGCAATGGGTTCTATTCCCATGTGTGGAGTGTAAGAGTGAGTGACTTCAAATGGAGACTTCTTCGTCGAGGCTTACCTCTTAGAGTTATAACTAAATTGTATGATGGGCAACCATTGTGCCCATTCGTTTTGGTGCTCTGCACAGAATATTCTTAGGTACTGCTGTACATCTCTGATCATTCTTTCTGTTTGACCGTCCGTTTGTGGATGATGCGCAGTAGATAAACATTGTTTTATATTAAGCTTCTTGCATAGTTCTGCCATGACTTGTGAAGTGAATTGTGGTCCTCGATTAGACACGATAGATAAGGGAATTCCATGGTGCTTGAAGATGTGATGAAGGTAGAGACTTGCTGTCTCAATGGCAGACATTGTCTTGCGACAGGGGATAAGCACCACTTCCTTCGAGAAGCGATCTACAGCTACTAAGATGCTATCTGATCCGTTACTTTCTGGTGGATCAGTGATGAAATCGACAGATATGTCCTGCCAGGTCCACTAGGGACTTCTAAAGGTTGCAATAGACCAGAGCTAGGCTGGTTGGAGGTTTTCATTCGTGCGCATCGATTGCAGCGAGATATATAGTCTTTGATCTGAGTTGTGATGCCAGGCCACCAATAGTGACGTAAGACTAGATCAATTGTCTTTTAATTTCCAGGATGACCTGCCATAGGCAAGTCATGACATAATTTAAGGGTCTTGATTCTTACATCTTTATTATCTCCGTTTTTGGCCGGAACGTATAACTGGTTTCCTTCTTGGTAGAGAAGCCCATTTGCTTCTTTGCACACCTTGTGCTCTTTACATAGCTTCTGTACTTCTATCTCCGTCAAGAGACACATTTGGTTAAATATATCTTGATGTAGCTGTGCCCCTTCATCGTAGATTGCGACTTTGGATGATGTTGTCCTTATCCGCTCCAGGGAGATCATAGTTATGCCTTTGTTATCATCTTCTATACCTTGTGCGTGATCTTCTCTTCTAGAGAGAGTGTCTGCCTTTGCGTTGGATGATCCTGGTTTGTATACAAAGGTGTAGTTAAATCTGGATAAATATTGTGCCCATCTAGCTTGTCTTCTAGATAGATCTTGCACTTTCATAAAGTACTGAAGGTTTGCATGATCATTCCATATTTCAAATGGATGTTCTGTCCCTTCTAGATGGTGACGCCATTGTTCTAGTGCTCTAATGATGCTCAGCATCTCTTTATTTGCAATAGGATAGTTCCTTTCTTCTGGCAACATCGAGTGTGAACTAAAGGCCACCAGATGCCACTTGTCTTCTTTTAATATAGATTGCACTGCTCCTGTTGCGTAGTCAGAAGCATCTGTTTCTAATTGGAATTGACAATCAATGTCTGGATAGGCAAGGATAGGGGCTGTGGTGAATCGTTCCTTTAATTTATCAAAAGCATCTTATTGTGGGAAATTCCATTTCCAAGAGACATCCTTCTTCAGGAGATCGTTCAAAGGTCTAGTGACTTGTGCGTATCCTTCTATGAAGCGACAATAGTAGTTGGCAAGACCGAGAAAGCTTCATACTCCTTTCACATTGATAGGTGCTGGCCAATCTAAGATGGCATCGACTGTTACAGCTATATTATTTTTACCCTTGCGCATATGGACGCACAAACGCTTTCTTTATCTTATCAAGGGAAAACCCGACCTAGACACTGTGCTAGACACAGGGGATCTACGGGCCCTTCTAGATTAATGGGCTTCACTTTCACTCCTTCACATTCACCCCATTGATCACAGCACGTATCTAATACTTCGTGATCATCACAGACCTCACATCAGTCACCCCATCACTGTGATGTGATCCCTTATCTTTAATTACCGTTGACACCTTCCATTCTACCCACCCACAGCAGATCAACAGCTGGACACCTCATGTATATATTAATCTCTGTTACAGGCCAACTCCTCATGTTGATCATGTTGGGTCTAGGGGATAGACTTATATAGATACGTATCTAGATCGGTACACAACATGTATCTACACGTAGAACAGTATATAAAGTGAGACTAGACGGAGCTCAGTCTCCAGTCTAGTTCTCCTGTTTCATTGCCTACAAAGCACATCTAAGAATCCTCTCGACGTCTAAAGTATTGGTGATTGCCTACAAGATTGTAGTCGCAACATCTACCTTCTCGTGATTCATCTTTATCCTGTCTTGTCCTACAACCATTCCTAAATAGTTGACTTCTTTCTTGAAGAAGTGACATTTCTCTAGTTTGACGAAGAGGTTGTTATCTTCTAGACGCTTTAATACTTTCTTAATGATTTCTGCATGCTCCTGTTCATTGTCTGTTTTGGTGAATATCATGACATCATCGATGTAGACTACCACAACGTCTTCCATGTCTGTGAATAACTCATTCATCATGGTTTGGAATGTGGCCAGGGAATTGCACAATCTGAAGAACATAACTAGAGGTTCAAGTGTTCCTTTATGTGTGATGAAGGCTGCTTTCCATTCGTCACCTTCTTTGATGCGTTCATTGTTGTATCCCCATCTGAGATCCAATGTGGTGAATAGTTTAGCTCCCTTTAATCGGTCTACAAGTTGTGAAATGAGAGGTAGTGGATAGTTATTTCACACTGTCTGTGAGTTTAGATAGCAATAATCTTGCACCATATGCTTTCGTCCATCTTTCTTTGGCACGAAGAAGACTGGTGACGTTTGAGGAGATTTAGAAGGTCTGATGTATCCTTTGGATGACTGATCTTCTAACCAGTCTGCTACTTCCTTTTGTTCATCTGTGCTCAGGGGTATCAGTCTTCCTTTTTTCAGCTAAAAGTCTTCTTTAAGGTCTATAGCATGATCCCAAGATTTCCGAGTGGGCATTCTGGTTGATGCCTTTTCTTCAAATTCTTTAAGATGCTCGTGATAGCATTCTGGCACGAGTTCTGCAGCAGACTTCTTTTGATCCATAAGAGATTTGAGCTTCTCGTCCACTGCTTGTTCTATTCTAATGTTCCATTCTTTTTTTCGTTTTGTTCTTTTTCTAATGTTTTTATTATTTCATATACTTTATATTGAGCTTCCTGCTCTTCTTTTTCTAACAGCCTAAGATAGATGCTTTTATCTCTAAGCTTCCAGCATTCCTTTCTGCAAGTTCTTAGTTTGATTTCCCCAGTCTTCCAGTTGATGTCTGAGTTGTGTTTCTTTAACCAAGAATAGCCAATTACCATCTGGTTCTTTCTCAGACTGGTGACTTCTGCTTCAACTATCTCTCGATGTCCTTTATAATCTAATAGAAGGGAGGCAATGTGTGATCTTGCCTGCTTCGTTCTGTGTACCATCTACGTTATAGATGATAAGAGGTTGTGCGAGTTGCATGAGCGGAAGGGCATGTTGCATCGTGAATACATTATCTACAAAGATGCAGTTCATGCCTGAATCCAAGAGTGCAGATACTGAAATAAAATCTTGATCAGTGTTTTTGGGTTTTACCTTTATCTTCATTTTTAGTTCGTTATTGATTTTGAGTGATCTACAAAAGATGCCTTCATCTGGGATTTGATCTGCAGGGGAGATTGAAGGGTTGACTTTCTGTGAAGAGGAATTAAGCACCGGTGTGATGCCCTGGTCAAGCCTCCGAGAGGACCCCTCTGTTGGCAAAGAAGAAGATATAATAGTGGAAGGTGCTGCTTCCGTATCGTAAACATGTAGACTAGAGAAACGATTGTCCGTTGGAAAGTGTACCTGCTTATGCTTACCTTGGCTTAGATCAGGCCCAGTTCCTGAATCTAAGCCTTCCCTTTTCCCAACTTTCTATTTTCAGTATCCTCAACGTCCCTAAAGAATGCCCTTACTTCTTCGAATGACATGCCCCTCATAGCTACTGTGGGGTCACGTCCTTTTCCTTTTTCGGCTTGTCTGCTGGGTGTATAGATGTGTTCGGTGCTTTTTACGTCATCTGAAGACGTGCTTCTTACCTGCCTGCGTCGACAGTCTTTCTTGTGGCCATTTGACCATCCATAGAGATCACACTTAGTGGAAGCTTTCTTGCATTGTTTGGCGAAATGGCCTGCTTCACCACAATTGTAGCAGGACTTGGTTTCTTCTGAGCAGCTGATATGTTCATGGCATTGGGGTCTTTACTTGGTTTCGGTCCAAATCTGAATTGTGTTCATCCCCTGATTAGATCTAGGCTTTCGAGACGATGTCCTATGTCTTGAAGGGTCTGCATTGTTTTGTGAACCATTGTCTTTCTTAGATTGTTCTTTCAGACGTAATCCATGATATATCTTTTCACATTTTGTTCTAGGAGATATACTCCATATGGATCTCCTAATTCTGCTTTTTCATATTCAGCATACCATTTGACAAGGAAGTCATCTATTGCTTGCATGTTTCCTTGTCACATTTCATTGATTTTCTTGATAGCTCTGTCTTTTACATTGCTTCCTCTGAACAGATTTCTGAGTTCTGTTTCTAGATCATTCCTGCTATATCCTTGACTGGTATACAGCCTTTGTAATCTTAACTGTGCAAAGGGTCCTGCCCTTGGTCCTTTTAATCTTGATAGTACAGCTAAGATTGCATCACCGCTTTGTGGTGCAATGGCATGTTGATTGATCTGTATCCACGTCTGTATCTTTGCCCACCATTCGTCAAACTTGGAGAATGACCCATCAAAGTCTCCTGGGTCTGTGAAGACTTCTACTTTTCTTGAAGATGCTCCTCCTCTGGGAGTGGCTGCTGGTGTTGGTTGGACTGGCAGTGCAGCTGGTGATGCTGGTATTAAAGTTTGTATCATTTTTTCAATGCGGGCGATTGCATTGTTTAGCCTGGTCACTTCATTTGTGAGGTGTTCATATCTTTGATCTTGTGTTTGGGCAAATTGCACTATTGCCTCTAAGTGGTTAGCTCCTATGTCTGCGAAAGTGGTGCGGAGATCTTGTGCTGTAATAGGAATGAAAGACATTGTAATTGTGTGGTAGAGGTGGCTAGTACTTGTATGACTTTCTTTGCTGTACTCTTAATTGTACTCAACTGAAACGATCATTCCTTCTGATCATTTGTGGGTACTCGTAACACTGTCTCTTTGTGCGAGGGGCTAAATCTCTGTCTTCTTCTTCTAGCTCTGAGGCTTCTCTGTATCACCTCCTGGCTGTGCTTGCTTCTTTCTCAAATCGCTGTGCCCCTAGGGTTGCTCCTAAGCGCATGTTTCTTTGGGCTGTGGGCCACACGTAGGGGTCTGGTTCTTGGTTCCTGATGACGTCAGGGATAGGGGTTGTGGGATGTTGAAGCGAAGCATTGTCTGTGATGGGGCTTAGGGTTTCTGCTGTCGGTGTGGTTTCCCAGTAATACGTGTGTCCTGTGAACCTTATGTCTGTGGTGATAATGTCGACGTCTGCTCCGTTACCAAAGCTTTCTGGTTGGAGGTCCTGTTCTATCAGTCTCCAGAATTCTTCTTTGCTGGCTGCAATGTCTGGCCAGTCGTTTGGGTTGACTTCACTCCTTGTGCTCGCTGCTGCTAGCGAGTGCTCCCTGCTTTCTACTTTAACTACTACTGGTTCTCCTAAGGCTACTGGAACGTCTGCAAGTTCCCAAGGTTGTGTTATGTCCACATGAGGAACATAGACAAGGAAGGGGAGTAAGGATCTGTGAAACAAAATAGGCACTGAGTAGAATGCCCTTAGTACCACTCCTACTGACTAGAGGACGCGCTCACTTGCGAAAGCGAGGGGAACAAGCGAGGAGACTAGTGCGTGTCTTGGCTTTCTGTGGTGATTGGGTATGAGAGTGTAATACAGTCTAGTTCTAGTGTTGCAACTACAATCCTTGTAGACAATCACCAATTTCTTAGACGTCGAAGGGATCCTTAGAGATGCTTTGTAGGCAGTTTAACAGGAGAACTAGACTGGAGACTGAGCTCCGTCCAGTCTCACTTTATATACTATTCTATGTGTAGATACATGTTGTGTACCGATCTAGATACATATCTACATAAGTCCATCCCCTAGGCCCAACATGATCGACATGAGGAGTTGGCCTGTAATAGAGATTAATATATACATAAGGTTACCAGCTGTTGATCTGCTGTGGGTGGGTGGAATGGAAGGTGTCAACGGTAATTAAAGATAAGGGATCACATCACAGTGATGGGGTGACTGATGTGAGGTCTGTGATGATCACGATGTATTAAATATGTGTTTGTGATCAGTGGGACAAAACGTGAAGGTTGAAGGTGAAACCCACTGATCTAGAAGGGCCCGTAGATCCCCTGTGTCTAGCACAGTGTCTAGGTCGGGTTTTCCCTTGATAAGAGAGCATCCATATGCACAAAATAAAAGGGAGGGTAAAAATATATAGCTGTAACAGTTACCTGTATAGGGCCAGGAGTGATAACAGGTTGTTCCTGAAGCCTTTCTTTATAAGACTTAACCTGTGATGCGTTAACAGTTCGGTGGATTCACATAGAGGATGGCAAATGAAGGGTGACTGCACTATCCCCAACTAGTGTGATGATGTCATATGGCCCTAACCATCACTCTGTTAACTTGTGACTTGCATGTGGCAACTTTAAGTTATCTGTGGATAACCACACTTTGTCTCCAACGTTATAGGGAGGAGTCTCCTTTCTATGTTTGTCAGCTTGTGCTTCCTGTGCAGCTGAGCTTGTTCTAGGTTTAATTTAGTTTGCTCCATCATATCGTGTAGAGTAGATAGGAATTCGTCGGCAGCTGGTGCCTTGGAGGAGGATAGAATGAGTTCTACTCCCATGTGTGGAGTGTAAGAATAAGTGACTTCGAATGGAGACTTCTTTGTTGAGGCTTGTCTCTTAGAATTATAACTGAATTGTGCGATGGATAACCATTGTGACCAATCGTCTTGGCGCTCTGCACAGAATATTTTTAGATACTGCTGCACATCCCTGATCATTCTTTCTGTCTGACCATCTGTCTGTGGATGATGTGCAGTAGATAGACATTGTTTGATATTAAGCTTCTTGCATAGCTCTGTCATGACTTGTGAAGTGAACTGTGGTCCTCAATCAGACACAATAGATAGGGGAATTCCATGATATTTGAAGATGTGGTGAAGGTAGAGACTGGCTGTCTCGATGGTGGACATCGTCTTGCGACAAGGGATAAGCACCACTTCCTTCAAGAGGCAATCTATGGCTACTAGGATGCTGTCTGATCCATTACTTTCTGGCAGATTGGTGATGAAATTGATGGATATATCCTGCCAGGATCCACTAGGGACTTCCAAGGGTTGTAATAGACCAGAGCTAGGCTGGTTGGAAGGTTTCATTCATGCACATTGATTACAATAAGATACATAATCTTTGATCTGAGTAGTGATGCCAGGCTACCAATAGTGATGTAAGACTAATTCAATAGTTTTTTCATTTCCAGGATGACCTGCCATAGGCGAGTCATGACATAATTTAAGGGTCTTGATTCTTAAATCTTCGTTATTTCTGTTTTTGGCTGGAACGTATAACCAGTTTCCTTCTTGGTAAAGAAGCCCATTAGCTTCTTCACACACTTTGTGTTCTTTACATAACTTCTGTATTTCTGTCTCTGTCAAGAGACATGTTTGGTTAAATATGGCTTGATGTAGCTGTGCCCCTTCATCATAGACTGTGACTTTGGATAATGTTGTCCTTATCTGCTCTGGGGATATCATAGTTATGCCTTTATTGTTGTCTTCTATTCCTTGTGCATGATCTTCTTTTCTGAAGAGAGTATCTGCTTTCGTATTGGACAACCCTGGTTTGTACACAAAGGTATAATTAAATCTAGATAAGTATTGCATCCATCTAGCTTGTCTTCTAGATAGATCTTGCACTTTCATGAAGTATTAAAGGTGTTATGCGTGGCCGTGGGTATGGTCGCGCGTAGACCTACTAATGCCTAGTAGGGTCTTGGGGATCTGTCATTCATGTAAACAACGACATAAGGACAACTGTGGGGGTGCTAGGTCAAGGGATACCATCAAGAGTGTTGACGGATCAGAGGGATAACCGCTGTCTAGCTTGACAGGCAGGTCGAAGGTTCAAGGTGAAGACACACAAAGGCTGGCAAGCCATAGTGTGAAGCGCTCACTTAATGGTAGAGTGAAGACACAAGGAGTAAAGGTGATAGATTGCTGGCACTAATTAGGCGATAAGCCATATGTTATGCGTGGCCGTGGGTATGGTTGCATGTAGACCTACTAATGCCTAGTAGGGTCGAGAGGGTCTGTCATTCGTGTCGACGACGACGTGGTACCAGCCATAGGGATGCTGGGTCGTAGGTACCGTCAAGGGTGTTGACGGGTCGTGAGGTAACCGTTGCCTAGCTTGGCAAAACGGGTCAAAGGTTCGAGAGGTAAGACACACGAGGGCGATGGGGCCGAGTGTGAAGCATTCACTTAATAGTAGAACGAAGACTGAGGAGTAAGGGCATGTGGATTGCTAGTGCTAACTAGGCGACAAGCCATACATAGAACTAAGCTAAGGAGAAAGATGAGAGGCCCTGTTGAAGGGCTTATATAGTGAAGTAGAAGTGTGATAGTTACGTGTCACAGTAGTTAAGGGCCGGCGTGGGAAGCGGCGTTAGAAATAGAAGACCAATAGCAAAACCACGCATGAGAAGGGAATGTTAAGAGCCGGCGCATACGGCGTGAGAAGATCAGAAGATAAAGAGTACCTGCACGGTGGAGGATAAGCACGCTTACGAGATGGATGGAATGTCATAGAACAACATGGAAGGAATGAGGTTTAAGCGTGAGAAATGGAAAAGTGTTAGTCCGATAGCGAAAGAAAAGAAAAAGTGTTCGTCCTGTGAGCGAATCGGAACGCCATAGGTAGAACTAAGCTAAGGAGAAGAAACAAGAGACCCTGTTGAAAGGTTTATATAGTGAAGTAAAAGTGTGACAGTTACATGTCACAA
>JBBPTX010000918.1:0-14453 GCA_038094595.1 Pulveroboletus aff. annulatus | reverse complement strand
GTCAACGGTAATTAAAGATAAGGGATCACATCACAGTGATGGGGTGACTGATGTGAGGTCTGTGATGATCACGGTGATTAAATACGTGCTGTGATCAATGGGGCGAATGTGAAGGAGTGAAGGTGAAACCCATTGATCTGGAAGGGCCCGTAGATCCCCTGTGTCTTGCACAGTGTCTAAGTTGGGTTTTCCCTTGATAAGATAAAGGAAGCGTCTTTTATGCGTAAGTTAAATGATGAAAAATATATAGCTGTAACACCACCCGCAGCAGATCAACGGCTGGTAACCTCATGTACTTATTAATCTCCGTTACAGGCCAACTCCTCATGTCAATAATGTTGGGCCTAGGGGATAGACATTTGTAGATACATATCTAGATCAGTACACAACATGTATCTACATGTAGAATAGTATATAAAGTGAGACTGGACGGAGCTCAGACTCCAGTCTAGTTCTCTTGTCTTCTGCCTACAAAGCACCTCTTAAGATAGTACTCCTCCCACTCGACGTTTAGGATAGTGATTGCCTGCAAAGAACTTGTAGTCGCAACACTAGAACTAGACTGTCTATAACCTTTCACCCTTTCACTATCATCAGACAGCGAACACGTCTAGTCTCCCACTTCGCTACCCATCGACTCCAGCAAGTGAGCGCGTTCTTTAAGGCTACTAGGATATGCTAAAGACAAAAGCTATCTAGTGCCTATCTCTTTTCGCTGATCTCTTCTCCCCTTCACAGCCTATACCCCTCAGGTTAATCAGCGGAACCCCTGGGAACCAGTAGACACACCACTCGTAGCAGTAGCAGAACCCATAGTTAAAGAGGAGTCCAGGGAGAACTCGCTAGCTAGAGCGAGCACAGAGAGTGAGAAAGATCCCAACGACTGGCCAGAGCCAGCAGTCACCGAAGAAGAGTTTTGGAGAATTCTAGAACAGGATCTCCAACCTGAAAGTTTTGGTAATGGTGCAGAAGTCGACGTTATCGCCACCGATCTGAGATTCACGGAGGACACCTATTATTGGAACCCCACCCCTTCTTATCACACTCTAAGCCCAGCAACAGACCTTACCTCGCTTAGATACCCCACCACCCCTATCCCTGACGTCATAAGGCCAGACCCTTTCGCTTGGCCAGCTGTACAACGAAACGTCTGCCTAAATGCAACCCTAGGCGCAGCGCAGGCAGAAAGAGAAATAAGCATCGCTAGAAGGCGATACAGAGAACAATCAGAAGAATCAGACGAAGAATCACATTGTGCAAAGAGACAGCATCGCGAGTATCCACAAACCATTCGAAGAAACAATAGATATAGCAGGGTTCAGTTAAGAGTATAACAGAGAAAATTGTACAAATACTAGCCGTTAATAACAATGTCTTCTTTTATCCCCATAACCGCAGACGATCTTCGCACCAGCTTCTCAGACCCAAACACGAACAACCTGGATGCTATCGCACAATTCACATAAACACAAGACCAAAGATATGAACATCTCACAAATGAGATGACAAGATTAAACAATGCGATACTGAGAATAGAGGCAATGATACAAACCCTCACTCCTCTACAGCCACCTCCCTCTCCAACAAGACAACCAACATCAATCCCGCAACAAACATCAGTATCTTCTTCCAGAAAAGTAGAGGTGTTCGCAGATCCAGGAGAATACAATGGATCTTTTGCCAAATTCGATGAATGGTGGGCTAAGATTCAAGGATGGATCGAAGTTAATAAACATGCCATACCTCCCAAAAGTGAAGAAGCAATCTTAGCAGTCCTATCAAGATTGAAAGAAGCAAGGGCAGGACCCTTTGTGCAACTAAGAATAGGATTAGTCTACCAACCAGGAAGTGGCTACATGTGGGATAAATTAGAAGAAGAACTCCGACAACTATTTGGGAGAAGCAACGTCAAAGATCAAGCAACCAAAAAGATCCAGGATATGTATCAAGGACAAAATCAACTCATTGATGATTTCCTGGTCAAATGGCTTGCCGAATACCAAAAGGCACAACTAAGTGACCCACATGGAGTATGGTTGCTAGAAAACTGAGTAAAGAGATACATCGTAGACTTCATCTGGAAAAATGGTCTACGGAAAGACATGGTAATGGAAACCATGGAGACAATGAGACATGTAGGACATTGCCTAGAAAGTCTTGATCTCATTAGAGGAAGAATACAATTCAGATTTGGATCTAACAAAAAAGAGAAAGATCCAAATGCCATGGATATCTCAGCGGCTCAGAAAGGGGCCAAATCTTGTTACAACTGCAGCGAAGCAGGCCACTTTGCCAAGCAATGCAAAAAACCGTCCACTAAATGTGATCTCTGTGGATGGTCCAACAGCCATAAGAAGGACTGCTGAAGAAGGCAGGTAAGAAGCATGTCCTCGGACGACGTAAAAAGCACCGAACACATTTACACTCCTGGCACGCAAGCCGAAAAAGGATAAGGGCGTGACCCCACAGCAGTCATAAGGGGCATGTCGTTCGAAGAAACAAGGGCATTCTTTAGGAACGTCGAGGATACCGAAAATAGAAAATCGGGAAAAGGAAAAGCTTAGATCCAGGAACTGGGCCTGATCTAAGCCAAGGTAAGCGTAAGCAGGTACACTTTCCAACGGACAATCGTTTCTCTAGTTTACATGTTTACGATACGGAAGCAGCGCCTTCCACTATTATTTCTACTTCTTTGCTAACAGAGGAGTCCTCTCAGAGGCTCGGCTGGAGCATCACACCAGTGCTTAATTCATCTTCAGAGAAAGCTAACCCTTCGATCTCACCTGCAGATCAAATCCCAGACGAAGGAATCTTTTGCAGATCATTGAAAATCGATAACAAACTAAAAATGAAGATAAAGGTAAAACCTAAAAACACTGATCAAGATTTTATTTCAGTATCAGCACTTCTGGATTCAGGTGCAAATTGTGTCTTTGTAGACAATGTATTTGCAATGCAACATGCACTTCCACTTAGGAAACTTGCACAACCTCTCACCGTCTACAACGTGGATGGTACACAAAACGAAGCAGGCAAGATTACGCATGTCACATCCCTCTTGCTTGATTACAAAGGACATTGAGAGATAGTTGAAGCAGAAGTCACTAACCTGGGAAAAAATCAGATGGTAATCAGCTACTCCTGGTTAAAGAAACATAACTCAGACGTCAATTGGAAAACTGGGGAAAATAAACTGAGAAGTTGCGGAAAAGAATGTTGGGAGCTTAGAGATAAAAGCGTCTATCTCAGGCTATTAGAAAAGGAGGAGCAGGAAGCTCAATACAAAGTATATGAAACAATAAAAACACTAGAAAAGAAACAAAATGAAAAACAAGAACGAGACATTAGAGTAGGGCAAGCAGTGGACGAGAAGCTAAAAACCCTCATGGACCAAAAGAAATCCGCTGCAGAACTCATGTCAGAATGCTATCATGAGCATCTAAAAGTATTCGAAGAAAAGGCATCCACCAGAATGCCCACACGAAAATCTTGGGATCATGCCATAGACCTTAAAGAAGACTTTCAGCCAAAGAAAGGAAGACTCATTCCCTTGAGCACAGATGAACAGAAGGAAGTATCAGATTGGCTAGAAGATCAGTCGTCCAAAGGATACATCAGGCCTTCTAAATCTCCTCAAACATCGCCAGTCTTCTTCGTGCCGAAGAAAGATGGACGAAAGCGCATGGTGCAAGATTATCGTTATCTAAACTCACAAACAGTGCGAAATAACTACCCTCTCCCCCTTATTTCGCAACTCATAGATCGATTAAAGGGAGCTAAGCTATTCACCACGTTGGATCTCAGATGGGGATATAACAACGTATGCATCAAAGAAGGTGACAAATGGAAAGCAGCTTTCGTCATGCATGAGGGAACCTTCGAACCCTTGGTCATGTTCTTCGGACTATGCAATTCTCCAGCCACATTCCAAACCATGATGAACGAATTATTTGCAGATATGGAAGACGTTGTGGTAGTCTACATTGATGACATCATGATATTTACCAAAACAGATGATGAATGAGAGCATGCAGAAATCATTAAGAAGGTATTAAAGCGTCTAGAAGAAAACGATCTCTTCGCCAAGCCAGAAAAGTGTCACTTCTTCAAGAAGGAAGTTGACTATTTGGGGATGGTCGTAGGACAAGACGGGATCAAGATGGATCGCAAGAAGGTCGATGCCATTTTAGATTGGCCAGCACCCTCCAATGTAAAAGGAGTGCGAAGCTTTCTTGGTCTTGCCAACTACTATCGTCGCTTCATAGAAGGGTATGTGCAAGTTGCCAGACCTCTGAACGACCTCCTAAAGAAAGATATCTCTTGGAAATGGGATTCTCCACAACAAGACACTTTTGATAAATTAAAAGAACGATTCACCATGGCCCCTATTCTTGCCTATCCAGACATTGATTGTCAATTCCAATTAGAAACGGATGCTTCTGATTACGCAACGGGAGCAGTGCTATCTATATTAAAAGAAGACAAGTGGCATCCAGTAGCCTTCAGCTCACATTCAATGTCACCAGAAGAAAGAAACTATCCTATTGCAGATAAAGAGATGTTGAGCATTATCAGGGTGCTAGAACAATGGCGTCACTATCTAGAAGGAACGGAACATTCATTTGAAATATGGAATGATCACGCAAACCTTCAATACTTTATGAAAGTGCAAGATCTGTCTAGAAGACAAGCCAGATGGGCACAATATCTATCAAGATTCAATTATGCTTTTGTATACAAACCAGGATTGTCTAATGCCAAGGCAGATGCTCTCTCTAGAAGAGAAGATCATGCACAAGGTATAGAAAATGATAACAAGGGTATAACTATGATTTCCCTGGAGTGGATAAGGACAACATCATCCAAAGTCGCAATCTACAATGAAGGGGCACAGCTACATCAAGACATATTTAATCAAATGTGTCTCTTAACAGAGACATAAGTACAGAAGTTATGTAAAGAACATGCAGTGTGTGAAAAAGCGAACGGGCTTCTCTACCAAGAAGGAAACCAGTTATACATTCTGGCCAAAAACGGAGATAACGAAGATCTAAGAATCAAGACCCTTAAATTATGTCATAACTCGCCTATGGCAGGTCATCCTGGAAGCGAGAAGACTATTGAATTGGTCTTACATCATTATTGGTGGCCTAGTGCCACAACCCAGATCAAAGACTATGTATCTCGCTGCGATCGATGTGCACGAATGAAGCCCTCCAACCAGCCCAGCTCTGGTTTATTACAACCTTTAGAAGTCCCGAGTGGACCATGGCAGGACATATCTGTTGATTTTGTCACCGACCTGCCAGAAAGTAATGGATCTGACAGTATCCTAGTAGCTGTAGATCGCTTCTTGAAAGAAGTGGTGCTTATCCCCTATCGCAAGACGACGTCCGCCATCGAGACAGCAAGTCTCTATCTCCATCACATCTTCAAGCATCACGGAATTTCCTTATCTATAGTGTCCGATTGAGGACCACAGTTCGCTTCACAAGTCATGGCAGAGCTATGCAAGAAGCTTAATATAAAACAATGTTTATCCACTGCACACCACCCACAAACAGATGGTCAAACCGAAAGAATGATCAGGGATGTGCAGCAATACTTAAGATTGTTCTGTGCAGAGCGCCAAGGCGAATGGGCACAATGGTTGCCTATCGCACAATTCAGTTATAATTCTAAGAGGCAAGCCTCTACCAAGAAGTCTCCATTCGAGGTCACTCATTCTTACACTCCACGCATGGGAATAGAACCCATTGCATCATCCTCCAAGGCACCAGCTGCCGACGAATTCCTGTCTACCCTACACGATGTGATGGAGCAAACTAAATTAAATTTAGAACAAGCTCAGCTGTGCATGAAGGCACAAGCTGATAAACATAGAAAGGAGACTCCTCCCTATAATGTTGGAGATAAAGTATGGCTTTCTACAAATAACTTAAGGTTGCTGTGTGCAAGTCGCAAGTTAACAGAACAATGGTTAGGGCCATATGACATCATCACACTAGTTGGGGATAATGTAGTAACCCTTTGTCTGCCATCTTCTATGCAAATCCATCCAACCATTAATGTATCACGGGTTAAGCCTTATAAAGAAAGGCTTCAGGGACAACCTGTCATCGCTCCCGGCCCTATACGGGCAACCGAGGACCGAGATAACTTATATGAAGTAGAAAGGATCATTGCTAGTAGATTCAAAGGTCGTTGCCTTGAATACCTGGTCCATTGGCTAGGCTATGATGAGACAGATCGAACTTGGGAACCGGAAGATCATCTTCTACCAGGTGCGCTTGATGCCATCGGCGATTTCCATAGGGAGTACCCTTCTGCACCTCAATGGTTGCGGATGTCTCATTCGGCATTTATACGATGCTTTCACGAATGCGAGGATCTCACTCTTCCCTTGACACACCCTTTTGATCGCCTGGAAGTCGATCCTTAGATGGGGGGTAGTGTTACAGCTATATATTTTTCATCCTCCTCCATGCATTCTCTGACGCTTTCTTTATCTTATCATGGGAAAACCCAACTTAGACACTGTGCTAGACACAGGGGATCTACGGGCCCTTCTAGATCAGTGGGCTTCACTATTAACTCTTCACCTTTCGCCCCACTGATCACACACACGTATTTAATTACATTGTGATCATCACAGACCTTACATCAGTCACCCCATCACTGTGATGTGATCCCTTATCTTTAATTACCGTTGACATCTTCCATTCCACCCACCCGCTGCAGATCAATGGCTGGTAACCTCATGTACTTATTAATCCCCATTACAGGCCGACTCCTCATGTTGATCATGTTGGGCCTAGGGGATGGACTTATGTAGATATGTATCTAGATTGGTACACAACATATATCTACACGTAGAATAGTATATAAAGCGAGACTGGACGGAGCTCAGTCTCCAGTCTAGTTCTCTTGTCCACTGCCTACAAAGCACCCCTCATAAGATAGTCTCTCCACTTGACGTTTAGGATAGTGATTGCCTGCAAAGAACTTGTAGTCACAACACTGTGGATGATGTGCAGTAGATAAACATTGCTTTATATTAAGCTTCTTGCATAGCTCAGCCATGACTTGTGAAGCAAACTGTGGTCCTCGATCGGACACAATAGATAGTGGAATTCCATGGTGCTTGAAAATGTGGTGAAGATAGAGACTGGCTGTCTCAATGGCAGACGTCGTCTTGCAACAGGGGATAAGCACCACTTCCTTCGAGAAGTGATCTACAGCTACTAAAATGCTGTTTGATCCGTTACTTTCTGGCAGATCAGTGACAAAATCAACAGATATGTCCTGCCATGGTCCGCTAGGGACTTCTGGAGGTTGCAATAAACCAGAACTGGGCTGGTTGGAGGGTTTCATTCATGCACATCGATCACAACAAGATACATAGTCTTTAATCTGAGTTATGACGCCAGACCACCAATAATGACGTAAGACTAATTCAATAGTCTTTTCTCTTCTAGGATGACCGGCCATAGGTGAGTCGTGAAGCAACTACTCTCTTCGTATGACTGAAGTGAGGGAGGCTGAACTAGATCTCTATCTAATCAAGGAGCGAGATAGGAATCTTAATCAGTCTGAGGGAAGATGGATAATATGAATAGGGGACGTAGGAATGAACTCTCGAAGTTGCTCAGATATTGGGTGATAGATGAGGCGACAGCTTGCTGTGACGTTACGTTCACAAGAAGGGCTAGATCTTCTTGGACAAGAGTAGGAAGTAAACAGGTGGAACAACTTAGGGAAGTATCCCCAAGTGTTCCCTGTATTTATACAGTATGGTACAATAGGAGATACAAAGTTCTAAGCCAGCTGGGTAGAGGGTATGGTAAAGGGTATGACGTATGTGTGGAGTAGGGCAGTGTACATGCTGGCTAAAGTGAGGCAAACATGAAAGGAATGGAAGTGTGATAGTGAAAGGATAGGTCTAGAGCAAGGGGATTAAAGTAATGCGTATGTGGTGAGGCATCTAGACCAGTGATGTCATGGTGACATCATATCTTATCTAATTGGGTAAGAAGGTAAAGGAATAGCAAAGGGAATGATCTTAGATAAGATCATGGACTGATAAGATTAGATAATGCAAAAAATGCGAAAATGTCAGTTTCACGAAATCAATTCGTAACAAGTCATGACATAATTTAAGGGTCTTGATTCTTAAATCTTCGTTATCTCTGTTTTTGGCCGGAACATATAACCGGTTTCCTTCTTGGTAAAGAAGCCCATTAGCTTCTTCGCATACTTTGTATTCTTTACATAACTTCTGTATTTCTGTCTCTGCTAGGAGACTTGTTTGGTTAAATATATCTTGATGTAGCTGTGCCCCTTCATCGTAGATTGCGACTTTGGATGATGTTGTCCTTATCCGCTCCAGAGATATGATAGTTATGCCTTTGTTATCATCTTCTATTCCTTGTGCATGATCTTCTCTTCTAGAGAGAGCATCTGCCTTTGTATTGGATGATCCTGGTTTATATACGAAGATATAATTAAATCGGGATAGATATTGTGCCCATCTAGCTTGTCTTCTAGATAGATCTTGCGCTTTCATAAAGTATTGAAGGTTGGCATGATCATTCCATACTTCGAATGGATATTCCGTTCCTTCCAGATAGTGACACCATTGCTCTAGTGCTCTAATGATGCTCAACATCTCCTTATCTGCTATAGGATAATTTCTTTCTTCTGGTGGCATCAAGTGTGAGCTAAACACCACTGGATGCCATTTGCCTTCTTTTAGTATAGATAGTACCGCCCCGGTTGCATAATCAGAAGTGTCTGTTTCTAATCGAAATTGACAATCAATATCTGGGTAAGCAAGAATAGGAGCTGTGGTGAATCATTCTTTTAGCTTATCGAAAGCGTCCTGTTGTTGAGAATCCCATTTCCAAGTGACATCTTTCTTTAGGAGATCATTCAAAGGTCTAGCAACTTGTGCGTATCCTTCTATAAAACGATGATAGTAATTGGCAAGACCGAGAAAGCTTCGCACCCCTTTTACATTGGTAGGTCCTGGCCAATCTAAGATGGCATTGACTTTCTTTTGATCCATCTTGATCCCATTTTGTTCTACAACCATCCCCAAATAGTCAACTTCCTTCTTGAAGAAATGCCACTTCTCTGGTTTGGCAAATAGGTTGTTCTCTTCTAGACATTTTAACACTTTCTTGACGATTTCCGCATGCTCCTATTCGTTGTCTGTTTTGGTAAATATCATAACGTCGTTGATATGGACTACTACCACATCTTCCATGTCTGCAAATAGCTTGTTCATCATGGTTTGGAAAGTAGCCAGAGAGTTGCATAACCCAAAGAACATGACTAGGGGTTCAAAGGTTCCTTTATGCGTGACGAAGGCCACTTTCCATTTGTCACCTTCTTTGATGCGTACATTGTTATGTCCCCATCTGAGATCCAAGGTGGTAAATAGCTTAGCTCCCTTTAGTTGGTCTACAAGTTGTGAAATGACAGGGAGGGGATAGTTATTTCGCACTGTCTGTGAGTTTAGATAGCGGTAATCTTGTACCATGCATTTTTGTCCATTTTTCTTTGGCACGAAGAAAACTGGTGATGTTTGAGGAGATTTTGAAGGCCTGATGTATCCTTTAGACGACTGATCTTCTAGCCAGTCTGATACTTCCTTTTGTTCATCTGCACTCAAGGGTATGAGTCTTCCCTTCTTTGGCTGGAAATCTTCTTTGAGATCTATGGGATGATCCCAAGATTTTCGTGTAGGCATTCTGGTAGATGTCTTTTCTTCGAATACTTTAAGATGCTCATGGTAGCATTCTGGCACTAATTCTGTAGTGGATTTCTTTTGATCCATAAGGGATTTAAGCTTTTTGTCCACTACTTGGTCTATTCAAATCTTTCTCTCCTGTTCTTTGTTTTGTTCTTTTTCCAATGTTTTTATTTTCTCGTAGACTTTATATTGAACTTCCTGTTCTTTCTTTTCTAATAACCTGAGATAGACGCTTTTATCTCTGAGCTCCCAACATTCTTTTCCACAGCTTCTTAATTTAATTTCTCTGGTCTTCCAATTAATGTCTGGGTTGTGCTTTTTTAACCAGGAATAGCCGATCACCATTTGATTCTTTCCCAAGCTGGTGACTTCTGCTTTGACTACTTCTCGATGTCCTTTGTAATCTAGCAAGAGCGACGCTACATGTGTGATCTTGCCTGCTTCATTTTGAGTATCATCTATGTTACAATTTGCTCGCAGGACGAACACTTTTTCCTTGCTTTCTCTTTTGGACTAATACTTTTCGTTTCTCATGCTTAAACTCATTCCTTCCATGTCGTTCTATGACATTCCATACATCTCGTAAGCATGCTTATCCTCCACCACGCAGATACTCCTTTTTCTTCTGATCTTCTCATGCCGTATGTGCCAGCCCTTAACATCTCTTTCTCATGCGTGGTTTTGCCATTGGTTTCTTTATTCTTATGCCACTTCCCATGCCAGCCCTTAACCGATGTGACATGTAACCGTCATGTTTTTACTTTGCTATATAAACCCTTCAACAGGGCCTCTCACCTCTTCTCCTTAGCTTAGTTCTACCTATGGCTTGTCGCCTAGTTATTGCCAACAATCTATTGTCTTTACTCCTTGTGTCTTCGCTCTACCATTAAGTGAGTGCTTCACACAACGGCTTGCCTACCTTCATGTGTCTTTACCTTGAACCTTTGACCTGTCTGTCAAGCTAGATAGCGGTTACTCCTTTGACCCGTCAACACCCTCAACAGTACCTTCAACCCAGCATCCCCATGGCTGGCCTTATGTTGTCATATATACGAATGGCCAATCCTCTCGACCTCACTAGGTGTTAGTAGGTCTACGTGCAACCACACCCACAGCCACGTGTAACAATCTACATTATAGACGGTAAGGGGTTGTGCTAGCTGCCTAAGCGGGAGTGCATGTTGTATTGTGAATACGTTATCTATGAAAACACAGTTTGCACCTGAATCCAGGAGTGCCGATACTGGGATAAAACTTTGATCAGTGTTTTTGGGTTTTACCTTTATCTTCATTTTTAGTTCGTTATCCATTTTCAATGATCTGCAAAAGATTCCTTCATCTGGGATTTGATCTGCAGGGGAGATCGAAGGATTAGATTTCTTTGAAGAGGAATTAAGCACTGGTGTAATGCCCCGGCCAAGCCTCCGAGAGGACCCCTCTATCGGCAAAAAAGAAGATATAATAGTGGAAGGCACTGCTTCTGTATCGTAAACATGTAAACTAGAGAAACAATTGTCCATTGGAAAGTGTACCTGCTTATGCTTACCTTCGCCTAGATTAGACCCAGTTCCTGAATCTAGGCTCTGCCTTTTGCCGACTTCTTATTTTCAGCATCTTCGACATCCCTGAAGAATGCCCTTGCTTCTTTGAATGACATGCTCCTTATTGCTGCCGTGGGGTCACATCCTTTTCCTTTTTCAGCTTGTGTGCTGGGTGTGTAAATGTGTTTGGTGCTTTTAACATCATCCGAAGACATGCTTCTTACCTGCCTTCGTCGGCATACCTTTTTGTGGCCGTTTGACCATCCACAAAGATTGCATTTAGTGCTGGGCTTCTTGCATTGTTTGGCGAAATGCCCTGTCTCACTGCAATTATAGCATGATTTGGCTCCTTTCTGAGCCACGCTGATATCCATTGCATTTGGATCTTTTGGTTTAGATCCAAACCTAAATTGAGTGCGTCCCCTGATAAGATCTAGGCTTTCAAGGCAATGTTCTACACTTCTCAATGTTTCCATTGTTTCATGAACCGTTGTTTTTCTTAGTCCGTTCTTCCAGATATAGTCCATGTTACAGCTATATATTTTTCAACCTTTACTTAGCGCATACAGACACTTCTTTATCTTATTAAGGGAAAACCTGACCTAGACACTGTGCTAGACACAGGGGATCTACGGGCCCTTCTAGATCAGTGGGCTTCACTTTTACCTCTTCACCTTTCGCCCCACAGATCACAACACATATTTAACACATCGTGATCATCACAGACCTCACATCAGTCACCCCATCACTGTGATGTGATCCCTTATCTTTAATTACCATTGACATCTTCCATTCTACCCACCCGCTGTTACAGCTATGTATTTTTCACCTTTACTCAGCGCATACAGATGCTTTCTTTATCTAATCAAGGGAAAACCCAACTTAGACACTGTGCTAGACACAGGGGATCTACAGGCCCTTCTAGATCTGTGGGCTTCACCTTTAGCTCTTCACCTTCGCCCCACAGATCACAGCACATATTTAATTACCGTGATCATCACAGACCTCACATCAGTCACCCCATCACTGTGATGTGATCCCTTATCTTTAATTACCATTGACATCTTCCATTCCACCCACCCGCAGCAGATCAACAGCTGGTAACCTCATGTATTTATTAATATCTGTTACAGGCTGACTCCTCATGTCAATCATGTTGGGCCTAGGGGATGGACTCATGTAGATACATACGTATCTAGATTGGTACACAACATGTATCTACATGTAGAATAGTATATAAAGCGAGACTGGACGGAGCTCAGTCTCCAGTCTAGTTCTCTTGTTCCCTGTCTACAAAGTTCCCTCTTAAGATAGTCATTCCACTCGACGTTTAGAGATAGTGATTGCCCTGCAAGATTGTAGTTGCAACAAGCAGTACCTAAGAATATTCTGTGTAGAGCGCCAAGGTGAATGGGCATAATGGTTATCCATTGCACAATTTAGTTATAATTCTAAGAGGCAAGCCTCAACAAAGAAGTCACTGTTCAAAGTCACTCATTCCTACACCTGTTATGAATCGATTTCATGCTACTGACATTTTCGCATTTTTCTCTTTATCTAATCTTATCTCACCCCATGATCTTATCTAAGATCATTCCCTTTGCTATTCCTTTACCTTTCTACCTGATTAGATAAGATATGATGTCATCATGACATCACTGGTCTAGATGCCTCACCACATACACATTTCCTTAATCCCCTTGCTCTAGACCTATCCT
This sequence comes from Pulveroboletus aff. annulatus, assembly GCA_038094595.1. Lineage (NCBI taxonomy): Eukaryota > Fungi > Basidiomycota > Agaricomycetes > Boletales > Boletaceae > Pulveroboletus > Pulveroboletus aff. annulatus. The sequence continues at coordinate 1,437 of JBBPTX010000918.1, read as the reverse complement.
TTCACTATCACACTTCCATTCTTTCATATTTGCCTCACCTTAGCCAGCATGTACACTGCCCTGCTCCACACTTACATCATACCCTTTACCTCTACCCTCTACCCAGCTGGCTTAGAACATTATATCTCCACTTGTATCATAGTGTATAAATACAGGAAACACTTGGGGATACTTCCCTAAGTTGTTCCACTTTGATATCTCCTACTCTCTTGCCCAAGAAGAATCTAGCCTCTTCTTGTGAACATCACAGTCACAGCAAGCTCCTCTCCTATTCATCCGAATACCAAGAGCAACTTGAGAGATTATATATATGCTCCCCATCTTATCTGTTATTCCCCCTTTTGATCTGATCATATAATCTGTCTTGCTTCCTATACAGATAGATTAGACGTTCAGCTCCCTCACTACTATGATTGTAGAGAGCAGTCGCTTCAACAACCCACGCATGGGGATAGAACCCATTGCATCATCTTTCAAGGTGCCAGCTGCTGATGAATTCCTATCCACCCTACATGACGTGACAGAACAAACTAAATTAAATCTAGAACAAGCTCAGCTGCACATGAAAGCACAAGCTGATAAACATAGAAAGGAGACTTCTTCCTATAATGTTGGAGATAAAGTGTGGCTATCCACAGATAACTTAAAGTTGCTATGTGCAAGTTGCAAGCTAACAGAGCGATGGTTAGGGCCATATGACATCATCACACTAGTTGGGGATAATGCAATCACCCTTCACTTGCCATCCTCTATGTGAATCCACACAACTGTTAACATATCACAGGTTAAGCCTTATAAAGAAAGGCTTCAGAGACAACCTGTCATCGCTCCCAGCCCCATACAGGTAACTAAGGACTGAGATAATTTATACAAAGTAGAAAGGATCATCGCTAGTAGATTCAAAGGTTGTCACCTTGAATACCTGGTCCATTGGCTAGGCTATGATGAGACAGATTGAACTTGGGAACTGGAAGATCATCTTCTACCAGGTGTGCTTGATGTCATTGGCAATTTCCACAGGAAGTATCCTTCTGCACCTCGAAGGTTGTGGATGTCTCATTTGGCATTTATACGATGCTTTTATGAACACGAAGATCTCACTCTTCCATTGACACACCCTTTTAATCGCCTAGAAGTCGATCCTTAGATGGGGGTTAGTGCTACAGCTATATATTTTCACCCTTTACCCTGCGCATATGGACGCATCCTTTATCTTATCAAGGGAAAACCCGACCTAGACACTGTGCTAGACACAGGGGATCTACGGGCCCTTCTAGATCAGTGGGCTTCACCTTCAGCTCTTCACCTTTCACCCCACTGATCACAACACGTATTTAATACATTGTGATCATCACAGACCTCACATCAGTCACCCCATCACTGTGATGTGATCCCTTATCTTTAATTACTGTTGACACCTTCCATTCCACCCACCCG
>JBBPTX010000917.1:0-14483 GCA_038094595.1 Pulveroboletus aff. annulatus | reverse complement strand
ATTTTTACAATTTTTACAAATTTCACACGTAAAAATTGTAAAAATTTCCAGTACCTCACTTATCTCGGACTTTACCACACTTTACTGCACTTTACAGTACTTGACTGGATTGAACTCGTCGTACCAATGCTGTATTTACACTGTATTCACCCTGTGAGTGGCTGCTCGTCGTGTGGTCTGCATGCCGAGTTGTCCCGGCACGACTTTGCAAAAGCCCAGGCTGGCTGATGTCATCCTGTCACGTGCACACCTTCCCGATGGGGGCCGCACAGCATGTAAAAATTCCGAGATAAGACCTGGTTTTGTCGAGGGTGGCGGTGCACGTGCACCCCCGGGCTGGAGACCGCACATCTGACATTGCCTCCTAACCAGCGTCCCACAGCAGACCTCAGGGTCCTGCTCCAGGCCACACTCTCCACCACACCAACACCAACCCCTCTCAGGCTACGACCAGAAACGAGGATAGTATCGATGGTGGCAAACCGGGTGCGTCTCGTGCAACCCTGAGCAGCTGGTTCCAAAGATTCAAAACAGAACACAATGATAGAAAAAGAGAAGAGATTTACCAACCTAGCTCGCCACCGTGCAGAAACACTCGACCCGTATTTCGACGGGTTGAGTATGCACGAGGTGACATAGCATCATAGTCACGAATGCGATCGTGAAGGCTGCCTTGGGTTCTTCAACTTCTATGGACAGTACAAGCTAGTGTCATAGTGAACCCATATGTGTACCATTGATACGCGTGATGAAACGGAACGTACTTGGCCCAGCTGCTGTATTCCTCGCCCTACCGCCTCCAATCCACAGCTGCGCGATAGCTAGTAGAGCACGACGGCTGAATCATATGCAAATCAGATGCACCTACGGGGTATATCCCGCAGAATGGGTAGCATTCAGTCCCCAATTGTCGACTCACACTTGGTCCTAGCCTTCGAGGTGAAATACCTCAACAATTCTTCCGAGTCCCGAACACATACACTAGAGTAAATGGTGGTGTTCGTTGTATGGTTGGGCGACATAGGCTGTCTGGCACGAATGAGGGCAGTCAAGGTGGGAATGTAAGAGGAGATGCAGAGATCCTAAAGATTGTGTTGTCTTGGCCTGTATGGACCTGCAACGCAAGGGAGTAGACAATGGGGCCTAACACGCTCGCATGCATTATTAGTCCAAGCATGGTGGAATGGTCATTTGTATTTCGCCAGAACCTATCATATGTACTTGCCACACATATGTCAAGAAATTTAGGTCTCAGCTATGCAAAGTGTCTACAAAAAAGTCCTTGGAAAAATAACGGACAATACATACCTGACAAGAATCAATAATGGTTTCCAACCGCCAATGGCAGTAATTTCCCAAGGTTGGGCATACCTAGGCCAGTCACTGTCTCAAACTGTCAGCAATCCGAGTCAATATATCGCCACTTGGAACCTGGGGGATCAACAAGATGTAGTCATTGGCGTACCGGGATCCCACCCAACTGTGGTATTGAAGCCATCTGTTCCAACATTATGTCCCTCCATGATATCATTGAGACCAGCATATCCTTTCTGGTACAACCATTGATTTAAAAATCCGAGAGGAAACATGCTAGCACTGATCCGTGCATCGTTCAACATAGCAATGAATGAGGAAAAGACAGAAACAGAAGCCGCTGTGCCGCTGGCAGTGACTGCACTACCATGGAAGATGAGCTGGTATTTGTAGGCAATTGCAGCGACATCAGGGAGAGCCTATACAGAAAGAGATCAAGTGTGTTGGATGGATCGTTCCAGACAATAGACGGCTTACGCGGCCATTGCTAGCACAGGCCGTTGGTTATATTAGGGTCATCCAAGCACGTACCAGTAGAAAGGGCTTACAGATTGTACAATCCATCATAGGTCCCCAGAGCAAGACCTCCAAGTATTTTTTGACTGCCACATCCTGGTAATCTTGGCAAGTGAACTAGTGGCAGAAGCTGATTAGAGCAAGCATAAAAGACAGTCGTGAAAATAAGCCCACATATCGGCTAAAGCCTCTGCCAGAAAGCCCCCATGCAATCTCAGGAATACGAATAGTGCCCCCAATGGCGGTCACACTGTGTGTATTCGAAACCCCATCAGAGTATGATGCGACCACAAGGTATATTCACTATGGGCAGGAAGCAGGAAATTGAGGGATGAAAGCGGTCCGATTGGTGCCATCGTTGGTGGAGCACTGTGTCGGATTCGTTGGATATGGGTCACCATCACCAATGCCATTGGCATTACCGGTCGAAAACAAGAGGGAGACATCACGAGAACTGAGAGCAGCAAACCCGGAGCAGACACGGTTAGCATAACTGTATGAAACTGCCTGTCGTCAGTACAAGTCAATCAGCTTAATGACAATGTACTAGTCTGGTGACCAGTCCGCTATGACGTTGCCGGGGCGAGGCAAACCGTCGATAGACGGTCTGGTAACTTTCGTTCGCCTCAATTGGAGAGATTCTCACGCCATAGCAGAATTTTAGCCAATCAGAAGACGACGGATTATGGAATGAAAATGTTTGTAAATTAAATAATGATTAATATTGTGTCTGATTGAAGTGTGAGATGACATGATTGCATGTACTCCCCAACCATCATGAATTCCGACATCAATAATTGTTCAGTCCTTGGTTACTCTTTAGAAGAGCTCCACCAACATGCATTTCAAGAGATTGGTGCTCGACTGCCTCTAGAATACCTCAACACACTCTCAGACTCTGAGAAAACTGATGCTCTTCGTGCATGCCTTATCATTTACCAGCTCACTTCACACCACATTGTTCCACATATCTTTTAGCTCCAGGCTTCCCTAGCCATGCTCAGTGGAAATGATACAATCATTACTGCTGGTACTGGCTGTGGAAAAACACTCCTCATCCCACTTTTACTTCGACCTGATACTCTTTCAATCACAATCTCACTTTTAAAGCGGCTGCAAATTACACAGGTATGACAACAATTGATATTGTGCTGACCCTGTAAGTTGGAAAGATGTAAATGATCATTTCCTAGGTGTTCGAGTGTGAAAAGTACCACATCCAAACAATTGTGATCAATGAGGACACTTTGGATGATCAGGTACTTTGGGAGGTATTTCCACTTTTCAATATGACTCTTTTATATTCCTAATGTGATGAAACCTCAAGCTGATTGAGAACGGCAATTTTCAGCATCTAATAGTCTCACCAGAACAGCTAGGGATGCACAATGGCCATTTATCCCAACTCACATGGCCACTATGCTAGAGATGTGACTTTGTGAAAAAGATACAATGCATTCATGTTGATGAGGCACACAATATCTTCATAGCAGGCCTTCCACATCATGGTGAAGACCCATTCTGTCCAGCATATGGTCATTTAGCAGAGTTTTGTGCCATTCTTGCACCTGGTGTTACATTCCAGGCTCTCTCTGCAATGCTACCACCCCACATTTATTCCATCATTCTCCAGGAGCTTGCTATGGGGCCAAATCATATCCACATCACACTCTCCACAAACTGACCAAATATTGTCTATGCCACACATCCAATTGTTGAGAATCTGCATGACTTTCATAAATTTAACTGTCTGATATCAACAGATTTTGACCCATCAATGAAGATACCAGAGACTCTCATCTTTCACAACAACAAGCAAGATGCAACAGATGCAGCCCAGTATACCAAGGAGAGGCTTCTGAAACCATTGCAAAATCAGGGGATTGTTCATTACTATCATAGTAACATGTCTGTTGACTACCTTCAGTGGACTTTCACAGATTTTGCTGATCCAAATGGACAGTGTCACATTCTTCATGCTACAGCTAGGGCATCAACAGTAAGTCAGATATGAGATTCAATACATATGAAGTGACTACTCTTTTCGATGTAATCTGAAGTGAGGGAGACTGAACTAGATCTTATCTATATCAAGGAGCGAGACAAGAATCATAATCAGTCTAGGGGAGATGGATAAGATGATGGGGAACGTATGGAGGAACTCTCGAAGTTGCTCTTGTATCGGGGAGATATAAGAGGCGGCTTGCTGTGATGTTACGTTCACAAGTGGAGCTGGATCCGACTTGGGCAAGAGTAGGAAAGTATCAAGGTGGAACAACTTAGGGAAGTATCCCCAAGTGTTCCCTGTATTTATACACTATGGTACAGTAGGAGATACAATGTTCTAAGTCAGCTGAGTAGAGGGTATGGTAAAGGGTATGTCGTATATGTGGAGTAGGGCAGTATACATGCTGGCTAAGGTGAGGTATATATGAAAGGAATGGAAGAGTGATAGTGAAAGGATAGGTCTAGAGCAAGGGGATTAAAGTAATGCGTATGTGGTGAGGCACCTAGACCAGTGATGTCATAATGACATCATATCTTATCTAATTGGGTAAGAAGGTAAAGGAATAGCGAAGGGAGTGATCTTAGAAAAGATCATGGGAAGATAAGATTAGATAATGTGAAAAATGTGAAAAAGTCAGTTTCACGAAATCAACTCATAACAACATATCTAATTTGTGCAGGGTCTGGATATTCCAGATGTTCAGATTGTCACCCAGTATGGCATATGTCAGAACCTGGCTGAGCTTATCCAACGTGCTGGTCAGGCTGTTCGTAATCCAACAATGCATGGTCTTGTCCTCATCATGTATGGGCCTTGGGTATTGGACATCAAAATTGACTCCAATACCTTTCATCTTGATCGGAATGGCCCAGATCAACCAATTGCTGCAAATGGGCTGATGAAAAAGCCATCATTCAAATGAAACCAGACTGGACTAGCAATGATCCAGCTCATTCACTCAACAACATGTCTGCACTCATTTTTTACAGAGTATCTAGACAACCATACCCCATCAGGTAGTGAATAATGTTTCAGATCCACTCCAGCAAAGAACTCACATCATCTAGCTCAAGAGTACACTACCAGATGGTGTTGTGATCATCATCCAGACTCAGACTTTGATCTCTCGTCATTTTTTCTTGGTGAATTCTACACTGGGCAACTCAGCAGCACCAAGATGACAGCAATGAAATGTAAGCAACCACACTATCGTGTGGAGGTAGACCATTCCACTCGGATTCAAAAACTCTTGACCTGGCGAGATGGTGCACATATCCTTTCCTTTATGGGATCACCAACATGGATAATAGATAGCAAGGGACTCAATATCCTTAGCAAGATTCACCCAAGTGAAATCAAAGGAACACAAATGATCATTGATATTCTCGAAGAAACTCCAGAGTGAGCAGCTCAGTATGCACAGCCAATCCTTGACATTATTAGATGTTTCGACACTGCTCATATTGGCAATGCAATCAATGCTGGTTTGGCATACCTTGCAAAATGTGCTCAGGAGGAGCAGGGGGATGCAGTAGTACCACAAACATGATCCATCATTCATATTCAGTACTAGTGCTATTTCCTACTTCGAGAAACTCCAGGCCAGACTCTATACCAGTGCAATCACCTACTTTGAGAGACTCCAAGCCAGATTCTGAGAAATCAAAGGCTATCTGTGGGAGTTCATCCACATCCATCTCAAACCCCTCCCCTGCCAGCATGCTTTGTACCTTTTTGTTGAATATTGCTAGCATAGACGACTTGAGTTTTTGTTCTCCTAATGCCAAGGAATCAACCACAGGCTTAATGGTGCAATTTTCTTGTGTCAGAGTGCATAGATGTAAGCCCAGTTCATGAACCTTGTTTGAAATCTTGAGCACAGAGGTAGAGATGTTGGGAGTAATGTGAGTTATGCCATGATACAAAATCCCAAGGGTACATCCCACTTGCTTGCAGACATGTTGAAGAAGATCAACAATTGCTGAGATATCACCAAGTCAGTTCCAGCCTGCATAAATGCCTTTCACAGCAAAAAGGCACTAGTTTCAAGCCATCACAAATCAGCTCACAATGTCATTGTTTGTATTTGAGATGTTACCTTTAGAGATTGGATGAGATGTTCAATATTGAGGTCAATAGGCATAAAATGCCCTTTGAGCCCTGTGAAATTCACAAGCATGTGGTCTCGCATCATGTCTCTATGAAAGCTTCATGAGTCACAGCTGTAACATACCAAAGATACCAAAGAATGTACGCAAATGTTGTGGTCCATACATGCTTGAGGTTGAATAGAAAGTGCAGGATTTCCATACAATAGTTATTGGACCCAGCACCTCAAAAGATCATTGCAAGGTGGCTTAGCATATCCTTGATCTGACCAAAGTCACCTTCTGAAATAGCATGGGTGAGTTTAAGGACATATAGCAAGTCTTGAGTCAGAATCTGGATATTTCAATTCACAACATTGTCTTCTGATGATGCCAGATCATTGGATTCCAATGGGCCTCTCTCCCTTTTAACAGACTAGGGGTTTCTCTGTCCTGGACCTAGACTTGGATCTCGAAGTGGCACTGCATGGTTTTCCAGAATATGACCAGCAACATCATACAATTGCTCTGGTGTTGGGTTGGATTCAGCAAAGGCAACAAGAGAAGAGTGTCCACATTCAATTTTCCATGCATCAAGAATGATTCCTTGTAGTATCTTCATAAGCATACTGAGAAGAGTATGATAGTCTGGATGTTTGCAGCCAAGGCATAAGTGATCAAGCACAGCAAAGAAATATGACAAGCTTCCTGGTTGGTTAATGGAACCGTGATGAACATGGAGGATTGCCCAGATGAGGTTCATACAAAGGTAAAATATGCCAAAACCAAGCTGCAAGAACTGGAGTCAGGTAAAAGCATTGGTGTCCACTGTTTGCAGTGCCTTTGCTCCTCAAATCCGTGCATTTGTAGATTAATCGTTTATACTTGGTATAGCATGGCTGCAGAGCTGTTCTGGGTCCATCTTGAGCTGATTCAAATATACGTTGTTAATCACATCAATGTTTCCAGAGATAGAGCTTTCGTCAATTGTTGAAGTATATAGCGGATACTGCTTGTTTTTGTGACCTTTTGGAAGTTTGTGCTGCTCCTGGTGTTGCAGGAATAGTGCAGAACGGTGCTCATAACCTTTAAATGCACTACATGCATCCAGAAGGATATCGATGATGTTTATTTGGGCTTGATGATCGATGTGCTCGCATTGTTGTAGAGTCAGATGAATATCACCATTGAAAGTAAGGGGGGTTGCTTCCTGAGCACTTTGAAGCATCGGTGTAAGTTGCATATCATCCCAGCTCATATTTTCAATAGGATATAGGATAGGGAATGTCCCTGATTGGATTTTTGCTGGTGCAGATAAGCACTGTTCGACGAAAATTGATGTACTGATGTTGATATTGTCATAACAAAGGATGTGTGGATGTTGTGCAATGTGGATTGCCTTCTCGACACACTGTGAAGCCAGTCGGTTTAACTGTCAAAAAAGCGAAGTGAATGAGATATAAAGGCCACATTGTGTGAGTGCCTCAATGACTTGTCGTGATGTGCCATTTGTCCATAGAAAGAGGGTAAGTGGGATAGCAAAATAAAGACTTGAATTTGATTGTAGTTTTGCAAGCTGCGTGGTGATCACTCGACATCCCTAGCATAACCATCAAGGTTCAAGCATAAACACATAAACTAATTTGTTCAGTGTCAACACATACCATAGTATAATTTTTTTTGGTGTTCTCCTGGCTTGCATGTTCAGTTTATGCAGCAGCATAGAGAATTTTTGTGAGAACAGGGGTATGCTCAGTGATTGTGTCCAACATAGCAGTCAAGGCCATGTCCCAATCGCCCAAGACATCAGGTGTGATGATAGGAATGTCCCCTCATATGACCTCCTTGACATTATCCATCTTGTTTAACACCTTTCAAGTGATTTTGCTCATCACACAGGGTTTCATTCAGCTGGTCAGCTGAGATTGGCCTCGAGGATCATCCCGGATCCTATCAAGCAGCTGTGGAAGCTTTCCCTTGGGGTGATCTTTCATTCTCACGTAGACCTGGGCATAGTAGGTGGCAAGTTTCTTTTCTGATGGGTCCAAGATTCTCATCAACATTGCCAGGAGAGAGAGCCGTCCTTCTTGCAGGATAGTAAGGGCCTGCTTGATTCGCTCATTTGATGAAATTTGAGGTTGAGAGGCTGATGTTGATGTTGAGCAGCTGCATGTTATGTTCGAACTCAAGGATGATGACGATGAGGTACAATTCCGCATCAGTGCTATTAATGATTGGCTCTTGGAGAAGTACTAACATAGCCTAGGTTAGGGTTACATGGTTATCTTATGGCATATGCCCTTGTTTATGCCCAACTTTTGGGATAGCCTGTGAGAATCCACACTCTTTGATTGAGGTGAACAAAAGTTACCAGACCATCTATTAATGGTTTGCCTTGCTCTGACAATGTCATAGCGAACTGGTCACCAGACTAACAATGTACATGTCTGTTCATCATGACCATAACTATTAGTGATGGTCTGAGGAAGATTTTTTAGAGAGAGCATGTAGTCTATCTACTTTAATCAGAAGGCAAAATTGAGAAACAAAATGTAATAGTGAGATAGGAGAGGAACCAACATTGACAAATGGTTCATGTTCATTTTCCAGTTCACATTTGTCTGGGATGAAATCTGAGTTGGGAGCCAAACCGCCAGTTGAATAAAATGTTGCGGGTGTTGGGTATGTCAGTCCAAAAGTAAGCTGGGTGTCCATGTTGGCATTAAAATTTCCACTAGTCTGGTTGTTCACTCCACCTAAATGTACTGTCAGCAGACTGATTGATTGACAATGTTAAATATCCCTACCATTTATGGACATGAAAGTGTAAGTGGATCCATTTGCTGCAGGGTTTTGCAGCATATAGAACTTCTGGAGATCCTCATCATCGGAGTATGTGTTGAGGTAGGCAGTGACAGTGACCTTGTTATCGCTGATGCCAAATGTATTGTATTCTATGGTGTTGTAAAGTTGTCAGATACAAGTGAGTGTGAGCCATAAAAGACATTTAGGTGTGTTCAGATACAAAATCTTAAAATCTTACAAAGTTCCTGCAGTTGGTGTCAACTTGATTTCTGGCAGGACTGATGATGATGCCATTAGGGGGATCACTGGTCGATGACTGCTTGTCTGACCAATGCAAAGTGCTCTTGAGTGGCTTTGGAAGCCACCTAGAGGGGTGGCAACACTCAGAGAGGCAGACGGCACAGCATGAGCACGAGACTGATATAGGCAACAAGAGAGAATAGGAAGAAAACAAGATGGGGGGGACCTATACTATGGGCCCAGCTTATATACATGTCCCAGAACATCGTCATCAGCAAATGTACCAATTTACTGTATGAACTGACACTCCACTGACCCAACTGACCCAACTGAGCATACTGAGCAGCCTGATTCAACTCGCCCAAAGTACTGGCAGTGCATACAGTAGCTACAGTGTATTCAGAAGGGTTATTACTTGGACAGATGATCCGATCTTGTACAGAATCAACACAGAGTGTATGAATGGTGATCTATATACTTGTTGACATAATAAGCATTAAACACGTCAAGTGATTCAGAAAAGTGAAAAGATACTGGTAAAGGATTGTTGTCATACACCCCTATCAAATGTGCACTGCACAATATTGTCTTGACTGATATAACTGCTTAAACACACTGTCCACCCATTTTCAGCTCCAGTGCCACAACCCACAGACCTGTCAAGTCATCCTGCTCATCGCTGACTGGCAGGAACCACTCCACAAGCACATATGAGTGAAAATCACCATCAAATTTGAAAGAAAAAAAAAGTAAAACATGTACAATCAGCAGACCCCCAAGTGGGTCACTATCTTGATTCCCAACATCAACCCATATGCAATTGTATCAAGCTGGTCCCCTTCTCCATTGTGGGGTACAGTATATGATGTTGTGATGCATGCCTGTTCTTCCCGAATGGTCACTCAGTGCATAGTATGTTGCTGATGCCAAATTGAATACCTTGATCCCACTTGTGAAAGGTGGGCACAGTTGCAGATTGATGCAGTCCTCAGGGACATCTGCAGTGGGATTCAGGTGATCATAGAGATATCATTGAATATGTTACAGCTATATATTTTTCATCCTTTAAATCTGTGCATATGGATGCTTTCCTTATCTTATCAAGGGAAAACCTGACCTAGACACTGTGCTAGTCACAGGGGATCTACGGGCCCTTCTAGATCAGTGGGCTTCACCTTCAGCTCTTCACTTTTCACCCCACTAATCACAACACATATTTAATACATCATGATCATCACAGACCTTACATCAGTCACCCCATCACTGTGATGTGATCCCTTATCTTTAATTACCATTGACACCTTCCATTCCACCCACCCGCAGCAGATCAATGGCTGGCAACCTCATGTATATATTAATCTCCATTACAGACTGACCCCTCATGTTGATTATGTTGGGCCTAGGGGATGGACTTATGTAGATATGTATCTAGATCGATGCACAAACATGTATCTACATGTAGAACAGTATATAAAGCGAGACTGGATGGAGCTCAGTCTCCAGTCTAGTTCTCTTGATTCTCTCCTACAAGTAGAAACACTCCTCTCGATGCCTAGTATCCAAGTGATTGCCTGCAAAGACTTGTAGATGCAACAGTTACCCCTCTATAAATCACAATGGCCATTTCTCTTGCAGACTACATCACAGCTCTTACCAACCCCAACACTGATTGGACCACACAACTTAACAACATTGCATCATATACTGTAGAGCAAGAAGCTCGTTATCATAGCATGAGGGACGAGATAACCAGGATTAGTGATGCAGTAGCCAACATTGAAAGAATTGTCACCACACTTGCTCAAGGGCAAGTTAAGCCACCCACAAGACAACCCACGCCTAGCAGATCAGGAAAAGAAAAGGAAAGGCCTATCAACAGCTCAAGAAAAGTAGAAATATTTGCAGATCCAGGAGACTATGATGGATCATTCATAAAATTTGATGAATGGTGGGCAAAGATACAGGCCTGGATCCAAATAAACAGGCATGCCATAGAACCTCAAAGTGGAGAAGCTATTCTCGCAGTACTATCCAGACTGAAAGGGCCAAGGGTAGGACCCTTCGCTCAACTAAGACTGCAAAGAATGCATAGCAACCAAGGATATAGCTGGACAGACCTAGAAAACAAACTAAGAAGTTTGTTTAGAGGAAGCAATATCAAGGATAGGGCAACAAAGAAAATAAATGAAATGAAACAAGGGGCAAATTAGCCAATTGATAACTTCCTCGTCAAATGGTATGCAAAGTTCGAGAAGGCAGAACTAGGAGACCCACATGGGGTATACCTCCTTGAACAGAACACGAAAAGATATCTCATGAACTATATCTGGAAGAACAATCTTCGAAAAAGTACAGTCCACAAAATGATGAATGTGTTAAGAGAAGTAGGAAATCACCTTGAAGCACTTGACCTAATCAGGAGGTAAATGCAATCAAGATTTGGATCTAACAAGAAAGAGAAGGATCCAAATGCAATGGATATTAGTGTAGCTCAGAAAGGAGCTAAATCATGCTATAATTGCAGTGAAACGGGGCATTTTGCCAAGCAATGCAAAAAGCCCAGCACCAAATGTGATCTTTGTGGATGGAGCAATGGTCATAAGAAAGACTGCCGAAGAAAGTAGGTAAGAAGCACATCTTCAGATGACATTAAAAGCACCAAGCACATTTACACACCCAGCACACAAGCCAAAAAAGGGAAAGGACATGACCCCATAGCAGCCATAAGGGGCATGTCATTTGAAGTAGCAAGGGCATTCTTCAGGGATGTCGAAGATGCCAAAAATAAGAAGTTGGCAAAAGGCAGAGCCTAGATTCAGGAACTGGGCCTAATCTAGGTGAAGGTAAGTGCAAGCAGTTACACTTTTCAACAGACAATCGTTTCTCTAGTTTATATGTTTATGATATGGAAGCAGTGCCTTCCACTATTATATCTTCTTCTTTGCCAACAGAGGAGTCCTCTCAGAGGCTCAGCCAGGGCGTCACACTAGTGCTTAATTCCTCTTCAAAGAAAGCTAACCCTTCAATCTCCCCTGCAGATCAAATCCCAGATGAAGGAATCTTTTGCAGATCAATGAAAATAGATAATGAACTAAAAATGAAGATAAAGGTAAAACCCAAAAACATTGATCAAAGTTTCATTTCAGTATTAGCACTCCTGGATTTAGGCGCAAACTGCATCTTTGTAGACAGTGTATTCACAATGCAACATGCATTCCCACTCAGGCAACTCACACAACCCCTTACTGTCTATAATGTAGACGGCATGCAGAACAAAGCAGGCAAAATTACGCATGTAGTGTCTCTCCTGCTAGATTATAAAGGACACTGAGAAATAGTTGAAGCAGAAGTTACCAGCCTAGGAAAGAACCAGATAGTAATTGGCTACTCTTGATTAAAGAAGCATAATCCAGATATCGATTGGAAAACTGGGGAGATTAAACTAAGAAGTTGTGGAAAGGAATGCTGGGAGCTTAGAGATAAAAGCATCTATCTCAGGCTATTAAAGAAAGAAGAACAGGAAGCTCAATACAAAGTCTATGAAACAATAAAAACATTGGAAAAAGAACAAAACAAAAAACAAAAAAGAAGTATTAGAATAGGCCAAGCAGTATACAAAAAGCTTAAATCTCTTATGGACCAAAAGAAATCTGCTGCAGAACTAGTATCAGAATGCTATCATGAGCATTTTAAAGTATTTGAAGAAAAGGCATCAACCAGAATGCCCATATGAAAATCTTGGGAACATGCTATAGATCTTAAAGAAGACTTTCAGCTGAAGAAAGAAAGACTCATACCCCTGAGCATAGATAAACAGAAGAAAGTATCAGACTGGCTAGAAGATCAGTCATCCAAAGAATACATCAGACCTTCTAAATCCCCTCAAACGTCACCAGTCTTCTTTGTGCCAAAGAAAGATGGACGAAAACACATGGTACAAGACTATCATTATCTAAACTTACAGACAGTGCGAAACAACTACCCCCTTCCTCTCATTTCACAACTCATAGATCAATTAAAGGGAGCAAAGTTATTCACTATGTTGGATCTCAGATGGAGATACAACAATGTACGCATCAAAGAAGGCAATGAATAGAAAGCAGCCTTCGTCATGCATAAAGGAACCTTTGAACCCTTGGTCATGTTCTTTGAATTGTGCAACTCCCCAGCTACCTTCCAAACCATGATGAATGAATTATTCGCAGACATGGAAGATGTCGTGGTAATTTACATCGACAATGACATGATATTTACAAAGACAGATAACGAACAAGAGCATGCAGAAATCATTAAAAGGGTATTAAAGCGTCTGGAAGAAAACAACCTCTTTGCCAAACCAGAGAAGTGTCACTTCTTCCAAAAAGAAGTTGATTATTTGGGGATGGTTGTAGGACAAGATGGGATCAAGATGGATTGTAAAAAGGTCGATGCCATCTTAGACTGGCCAGCACCTACCAATGTAAAAGGAGTGTGAAGCTTTCTTGGTCTTGCCAACTACTATTGTTGCTTCATTGAAGGATATGCGCAAGTCACTAGGCCTCTGAATGATCTCCTAAAGAAAGATGTTTCTTGGAAATGGGACTCTATGCAACAAAACACTTTTGACCAATTAAAAGAATGATTCACCACAGCTCCTATTCTCGCTTATCCAGACTTTGATTGTCAATTCCATTTAGAAACAGACGCTTCTGATTATGCAACAGGAGCAGTCTTATCTATACAAAAAAAAAGACAAATGGCATCCCATAGCATTCAGTTCACACTCGATGTTACCAGAAGAAAGAAATTATCCTATTGCAGATAAAGAGATGTTGAGCATCATTTGAGCACTGGAACAATGGCATCATTATTTAGAAGGAACAGAACATCCATTTGAAGTATGGAATGATCATGCAAACCTCCAATACTTTATAAAAGCGTAGGATCTGTCCAGAAGACAAGCCAGATGGGCATAATATCTATCCAGATTTAACTATGTCTTTGTGTACAAACCAGGATCGTCTAACACAAAAGGAGATGCTCTCTCTAGAAGAGAAGATCACACACAAGGAATAAAAGACAATAACAAGGGTATAACTATGATCTCTCTGGAGTGGATAAGGACAACATCATCCAAAGTTGCAATCTACAATGAAGGGGCACTGAAGCGACTATTCTCTACGATCTTAGTAGTGAGGGAGCTGAACATCTAATCTATCTGTATAAAGAGTGAGACAGATTATATGGTCAGATCAAGGGGGAATGACAGATAAGATGGGGAGCATATAGGGTGATCTCTCGAGTTGCTCTGGATATTCAGGTGAATAGGAAGAGGAGCTTGCTATGACTTTTCGTTCACAAGAAGAGGCTGGATTCTTCTTGGGCAAGAGAATAGGAGTGATCAAAATGGAACAACTTAGGGAAGTATCCCCAAGTGTTCCCTGTATTTATACACTAGAGTACAGTAGGAGATACAAAGTTCTAAGCCAGCTGGGTAGAGGGTAAGGGTGTAGGGTATGATGTACAGGTGGAGT
>JBBPTX010000916.1:0-14485 GCA_038094595.1 Pulveroboletus aff. annulatus | reverse complement strand
TGCCTTTCCTTTTTCTGTTCTTTTTATCGTTTCGCTCGTCATCCCCAAACTTGTCGCTGAACACGGCCATGTGTCCGGTGATCAACCGTCAACATGCGACTGCTGCACGCAAGACGAGTCCATCCCTGCAGCGAGGCAAAGCCTGCCTTTCGTGTCGGTGGGTGTCACACGCTTGCATGCCACGTTCCTTTGCCCACGCGCCCCGTGCATCAGTCGCAGAAAGATGGCAAGTGTCTCGGCGACCTTCCCATTGTCTCGGTGACTAATTGCCCCTGTCGTCTCTAGAAATGTGACGGCGTTAGGCCTGTCTGTACACCCTGTCATCGGGGTGAACGTGCCGAAGACTGTGAATATACCGACGGTCTTCGCCGTCCACGGACCCTGACTCTAGAAGAGGACATCGCGCGACTGAAAGCGAGAGTCCAAGAGTTGGAGAACCCGGATGAGGCGATTCCATCTGTCCAGCTGCACGCCCCGTATGCCGATCCCAGCATCAACCTCGGTGTCATAAATGCGTCGGTGCACATGAGTCAAGCACACGTACAGGCACCATCGTATCACCATGGACAAACCAGGTCACCCATTGGCAAGTACAATATCGCCCATTCTGTCCAAGGCGTCCCTTGACCCAACTTCTAGTTGGAGCCGAGGCTGAGTTTGAGACGGACGTACGATTCCATGCCATACGCGCGTGAGTGCTTCTCTTTCCCCATCCGCTCCTTAAGCGGAGTGCACTCAACACTCGGTGTTTTGCCTGATAGGCTATCCGTCATGAGACCCTACGCTGCCGAGATCGGCTTCTTCCTCGATATCGATCGGCTTCGAGTCCAGGGAACACAGGTCTTACCTGCCCTGCAAAGTGCGCTGGCGCTGTGGTCTGTCTACATTGCATCCATTTCTAAGCTGGATCACGGACAAGACCGTGAACAAACTCAAACCTTTTCTTCCAACCTTCTTTCGCGCACGCAAACTCAGCTAGCCTCCGCGCTGGGCAGTGTTGATGCCGAGCCCGACCCCGCCATTTATCTCCACATCGTCCAAACGGGCATATTGTTGGCGTACTACATGCAGCGCATCGGCCAGGTAGTCGGTGCAAGGTACTACGCGAGCGGCACTTGGGCCATGGCGATGATGTTGAGGCTGCACGAGAGGACCCAATTTTCGATAGGCGCTGAGGAGGGGGACCGGGTTTCACGGGAAATGGCGCGGGAGACAATGTCTGGAAACATGAACGCATTTACTTTTTCGGCAGGTGCCATGTGGGCGCAACCACTGGATGGCATTGAAGCAGAGGAGAGGGTCCGTGCGTTTTGGGCGGTGTACGCACTCGATCGATGGTTTGGTGCGGTGTATGAGGGTTCTCGTCAGTCCATTGCGACGGATGGGAGCGCGGGAAATGTGATAACGGTGCCGTGGCCTGGGTTGGGTGGGATAAACCAGGTTAGCAGCCAGCCTACCCTTTCCTGCACATTGTGACACGAGGGAATAAAAAATTGTCTCTTTTACTTAGGTGATGTCGGACACTGTACAACAACTGTTGTATGATCCGAGTCACGACTTTACGCAGGATGGTGTAGCGGCGGTGCACGCCAAAGCCTCGGTGTTGCTCGGGGAAGCGACTGCGATCGCCGCTTCGTATATGGCGGGTAGGCGCTCTGCGTTATCTTATCCTATCGTGTGTGACTCATAAATCCATGTTTGTGCTAGACAACGCAATCAGTCAATCGCCCGCATTTTCAGCGCGGTTCGGGACGCTGGATGCACTGCTTCGACAGTGCCTAGGTGCGGCGATGACGATGCCAACTGAGTCCAATGAGGTGCTGGTGACGGTCCACCTCGTCGCGCTCGCACACGTCATGCTCCATCGACCGTTTATCACGACGTACGGGCCGTCACGCAGACGGTGCATCGAGGGTGCTCTTGGCGTCGTTCGCGTGCTGGACCGCATGGGAGAAGGGGCACGACTAGGTGTGGGAGGCATCAGTCCGGTCTACGCGGTACTTGTTCCTCCTCCCCCGGTGCACGTGACATGCAAGATGCTGATTGGCTTTAACTGTGTTACAGACTGTTTGGACGGTATTGTGCCTCGCGCTACACGCGGAGCTTCTGCGTCTTCGGGCTCATCCCAACGCAACGGACCCGTCGCGGCGCCGTGAGGAGGGCGATATGATGGATGCGATCCGCCGATTGGTGGGCGTGCTGAGCGCGGTGTCTCAGCGCTGTCCAAGTCGCTGTACGTCGTGTTCCCTATGACCACCCTCGACCTCACCGCCGACCCTTTTTTTTTTCCCTCGATCTAGTTTTCGCGGCCAACATCGAGGCGGTGCTCCCCGTCCTCGAGTCCATCACAATCTAGATACACATATATATAGCTTCGTATCGGGCATTTTAGAAGTCTAGCGCGGTACTAGTCTCGATGTGGGTATATGATACAAATGATCACTTAATTCTGCTTTCCCCCTTTGCCCTAGACACATGTGCCCGTGTTGTCGAGGATGGCAAACGGCGATGTGGCCTGAGGCGCTAGCGGCACCCTGTGACATCAGCGAGCTGTCCAGCGAGGTGACGCACGGGACCCACAAGAGGGTGAGAAGCTGGGCTTGCGGAAAACAAGGTTGTTGTTGGGCTTGGTCGCATCGCTCGTCTTGATGGTGATCCCGTTGGACGAGGGCACAAACGCGGATGCGTTCGAGTTGAGCGCTGATGTTTTGCCCGCGCTCACGCCGTTCGAGGACGCTGTGCCGGTCCCGGAGAGCGCGGAGACGGCGGAAACAGCGGTGGATGGACGGTCGAGGTCGTCCTCGACGTGGAGGGTGTGTACATACGGGGCGAGTTCTTTCCACGAGTCCTCGTCGACTTGGACGGGCGTGGAGTCCACGGTGCCGTCTTCGCGATAGAAACGGGCGGTGGCGATGCGGACGGGGTCTGAGATGGCGAGGGACGTTTTGATCAACGTGATCACGGTCTGCGGGCGATTCCAGTGTCAGCCAAGAAAAGGCAAATGAAACGTACGCGGAGAGGGACGCGGGAGAGGTGTTCCCTGCCAAACGCCTTGATGACGGGCGACGGGGCAGAAGTGTAGTGGACGAATACGGGCGAGGCACGGGGCAGGGCAGCAATCAGACGGAGTGCTTCGAGACACTGCCCGAGCCCAGATGCGAGCTCGTTGGGGGACGTGGCAAGCTGGGCGAGCAAACGCTGCTGTGAGTGCATGCCAGTGGTTTGGAAGCGAAAATTGGGACGGGCGTCTACGATATCGTAATGTTCATAACGTTGACACGTGTCGTACTGTTATCTTACCAAGCCGGCAAGTCATGTTATAGATGGCTACACAGCGATAGGTAACTGATCCACCGCGGTTGGATACTGGCGTCACATCAGAACGACAACTATGTTCTGATCGAAGGTCTATTTTGTGGAGACAAGCCATGACAGCTGATCCGAGGCAATCACCCCTCGGTCAGAGTGCGGGGGAGAAGTGCGTGGGCCCCTATGCTGAATATGGCGCAGAACGTGAATCGACAGACAGCCATGGGAGAAAAATGCGGGTCTAAATACT
The DNA here is from genome assembly GCA_038094595.1 of Pulveroboletus aff. annulatus. Classification (NCBI taxonomy): domain Eukaryota; kingdom Fungi; phylum Basidiomycota; class Agaricomycetes; order Boletales; family Boletaceae; genus Pulveroboletus; species Pulveroboletus aff. annulatus. The sequence goes on along the minus strand of JBBPTX010000916.1, from coordinate 10,926 downwards.
TCCGTTCCCCTTGGAGCCGCCGCCAAGATGTGGCAGATTCGGTCAAGTCAATGGAGATGGGCGTGGGTCTCCAGCTATCTGCCTTACGGAAAGCTCAAGGTGAATCCCGTCCAATGTAAATTCCCCGTCTCCCATTTCGTAGGCGAGCGTCGTTCATGTACGTTTCATCGCATGGTATCCCCGTCCATCACCGTTAACCGTAGTCAGTCTTGGAGGATCATGTTTCGGCATAGTATGCATTCGTTTCTTATTTGGGTTCCTAATACACACCTTATTGTGCACCGCATCGAAGACGCTTATGGATAGGCACGTGTGCCATGATGATGGTCTACAGAAGACTCGGAACTTGTCAAAGGCGCGAGTGGGACGGTGATGATTGGCCCCAAGCAGAAAATCTTTTCATACCGACACCGTACTTTGCGCCGATCCATGTTACTCGGTGAATGAGTCGGGTGAAGTGCGGATGGTTATTCGGTAGAGTCTGGACGAGCCACGGTCCCAAGGTGAGTCTGCAAAATAGCGGGGAAATGCCGTGGGGGGGATTTTATCAAGTAACATGATCAATTTGATTATTTAAACCTCACGTTGGCCTCGAGGTGATTTATCTTCATAGCACTTTGCCGACGGCCCAACGAAGGGCCAAGGACGATTTCCCGCTGTCACCGGGGAACTCGCTGTAATCAATGTTTCGAACTTGAATGCGAGATGTGACTGAGAGAAGGAAACAGACGTGCAATAGACGTGCGATGATCGGTTCACGCACAGACTTCTTTTATGACCACCGCCTCAGGCTCTGTACCTTATGTCGATCCCTCCAAATCATTCGGCGCGGTCGTGCGAGGGCGACGCAGACACATGACTGGGAGCAACTTCGGTGGGCACGCTAGACATGGGGTGTGGGCCCATCAGCATTACATTACCTGTCAGATACCCTCACGGCGCACAGAAGACCATGACCCGATTTACCTTGGGGGTCGAGATCTGAATGAATTGAAACGGGCCCGTGTCCGGGAGCTTCCAGCCTAGTTACATAACTTAAGTTCGTACCTCGACGAAACTTTGTTGGCGTCGAAAGTGGCCAACATTGATGGCCTCTTCTATTCATCTGACTAGTACTCAAACGGTCAAGGACTCGGAACTCGGAGAGACCGCGCGGCCCGCGGAACACCCTGTACAAAGTATAACTTACCAAGGTTGTGGCGCCGTGACTGCACAATGTCAGCGCGGCCAACGCTCCTTTCCGGAAAACAATGACTAAGCATCCAAGAAGTAACCCCGAAGCAACGGTAATTGGGAACTTGAATGTTGATAGAACATTCTACACCGCCCAGACCTGGAGTTTTGCGAAGGAGTATATTCTGACACTTCGTTTCAAGTTCCCAGCATCGCTAAAATTGTCTGTTGCTCCAAAAAGTATTAGTTCCGGATGGCCCAGCGAAAAAGCACGTTAATTCATCGCCGACGTCCGACGGACCCCTTTCCATAGACTTGGACACGAAGACGCCGTTGTTCTTCTGACTGCATGCTGCTCACGTCACCATCCCTCCACCCCCGAGCACATCCAACTACAAACTGGTACGACCACAGTACGTCACAGTCTCATAATCCTAGCCAATAACCGTCCGCTAATCCAACATCCAAACTCGAGTGCGTGCTATGCAGTGATTCTCGTTACTGCTGTTGTATCTGATATGACGATTACCGTAAGTGATGCATTCGCGTGTGTAGTAATAATTGGTTTAGACCATCGCAACCGGTCGCCACACCTGCGGTCCTCACCTTTTCGAGACAGACGTACACATATGTGGTCTCCTCTGCCATCGTACCTGCTGACGAGCGGCCTGGCATACGTTTGGGTAAGGGGTTTCAATTAATACGAAACGGCGACATGTCGACGGGAACGCAGTGCGGACCCTGGACACAGATTCGGGCGTGTGCGTTGTTTCTTTTGGTGTATATGTAGCACCGGGTGTCTGGGACGAGCGTTTGTATGTTCCTGGCGTTTTCACTGTGGCCCAGGTCCGCTCTCGGCACTCATGGCTGAAGACACAGGATCTTGCACCCGAATAGCAGGTATTCAAAATAAGAACCAGTCCTGCTCGTCCAATGGCATCCATTTCTTGAGCGTACACACGGACAAACAAGTAACATTTTCCATTGCGACCCATGGACCCACCGCAGTACCTTTTGGATGCCCCCCAGAGCCTGTGTGGACTGTGGTTGTCCCATTTCTCCTGTTGGCATGGCCAATGACCTTGAATCAAGTTGCGATGAACACGGGTCCCCGGTTGCCAGCCTTTCGGGTCAGATTAACCGCCTCGACATCATCACCCCACACACAGCGACCTCGCCAAAAATCGCCAATCAGATCCTTCTTAGGTTTACCGTCTGGAAATCCCAGGTTGAATGATCCTATCATACGCACCAAGCTGCCTTGGCTGGAGGCATCCAGGGGAGGTCAGATGGACCAAACAAGACGGCGTAGCGAAGCACACGAGCGCTCTGGCCGCACTCTCGAGTGGGGGCAAACTCGGGCCAAATTTTGATCGGCAGTGAACGCAGGGATGGCGTCGCCGTGGGGGACGTCGTGACCAGGTCAACCGTCTGGTTGTTACGGCTACCTGGACTCACCTACCCATTCACAAACGTGGTGTTTGGGCTCCGGTCGATGAAGCCCAGATTAAAAGGACGTACGGTCGCATCAGTGCAGACACTTGTTCAACATCCCACCGTTGAGCGCCCCGGACACTCGATCTGGGGGAAAGAGGAAGTCCACGCCGGATACCCTATCATGATGGTCGCCCACACCGCGTCGACCCCCAAAGGTGGGTTCGTGTCCACCTCGTTTCGTTGGTTTTTGTTGGCGATTTTTTCTCCTTTTTCTTCAGGTTCTATCAGGTGTTGAACCTACTTGCAGTCGACAGCGTTCCTCGATTGCGTTGACCTCGTACCACACCAACCAGCTCGCATTCCTTGTTCAAAGTCGGAGGACGTACCTGGAACTCGCCCTAGGCGAAAGCAACCCACAGCGTACCCCCTCCATCTTGGGCATCTCAGTGACGGATAACTGGTATCTCTTACATCCGTTACACCTTGTGACCACGCCGCATACACTCGACACACTCAACTGTAGCCCAAGATCGTCAGGGACGTGTCTAAAGGTGAGTGGTTATAGTGAAATCCAAACAAATGAGGCTGACGCTCGCCAGGTCTTCACACACAAGCTCTGTTCCTTTGGCGCCAGTTTTCGGCTGTGCAGGAATACAAGAAGGCCCTTCAAGACTTTTCTGCTGAGATGCCAGTGACTAGTGGTGAGTTGGTGCGGACATTGGCTGAATCCCCATCTATTTGCTGATGGTTACCGAGTATAGCTCGTGAGATCCGAACAATGAGAACTGATTCAGAGTCATGGCAGGTGATCCGATCGCAGACAGCGATGTTTGAACAACGAACAACCCAAAGGTCAGACTGTGGGGACTCAAGATATATATCTATTAAGGGGGATGGTATACAATGAAACCCACAAAAAATGATGTCAGCCAGAGTCCAGGTGGACGGGTGGTGGGGGGTTCGGAGAGGAGGCTTCCTTGGATTGCGGCGTCCTTGCAATGGGCCGCAAAGGTCACAAGTATGGGCCATGTGAAATGCGAAATGCAATATGCAATTACGTGCTATTTTTGCAACTCTGGCCGATAAACGATAGCATTCGACTCTTTTGGTTGATACTGGGGACCTCAATGTCTCTGACACTGTCGGCGATGAGCAGAGGTTTTTGCCCGTGCAAGGTATGGAGGAGAAACATTTTGAACCGGATACGGGCACAAAAAGGGAGCTGATTGGTCAATTCCGCAGTGATGGTATTCTATTTTGAGACCTTTGTTATCAGCTCTGGAACCCTTTAATACGCCGTGAGGCGAGGGAGATACTGTGGGTAACCACGCTGGTACGTGCGCCAACAAAGATTTCTTTTGAAATTGTTTTGCCCGAGTGGGTGCGATATTGATCGCGCTCCTTGCGAATGATATAAAAACCAGGGAGCCAGAAGAGCTTTGTGTCTCTCTCGAAACCCGACAGCATCCATCCTTGAATTTCCTTTTACTGTTGACTATCCCATCTGATTATTCCAACCCATGTCTTCCGATTTGCAATCAATTATCCAAGGTCTTTTCATAAACAACTATGCATCTCGTACAGTCATTCACGGTTTTAGTTGTTCGTGAAGCTGACATGCCTATATGTAGTTGCAATGGCTACCGTTGTTGTGTATGATTATAGTAAGTTCACTGCCATTGGTTCGGAGTGGCGATCATGACCGCTGAGCCTCTAGTCCTCAACTTCGCCAATGAGGTATCCGTGCTTTCTCCGCTACCTCTTTTCTTGCTAAATATTTGACATAGGTCCAGTACATTTGGGTCAGAGTGCACGATATACATCATATTATACATCGCTGACAACACTGCAGAATAAACCATGGACATGGGTCTCTACGGCATATGTTCTAGTAAGTCTCGAGTCGAACCATCATGTGTGCTGCGAGATTGAATCCACATACAGGTTAGCTATCTTGGTATTTATGCAGCCTTGTAAGTGTATTCCTACTACCTGTACACATTGGAAAGAGAAATTCATCCCCAAGCCAGACAGATTGCGGTCGGTATGCGCAAATCCACTCTACTAGTAGCCTGCGGGTACTTGTTCTGAGCATCCACATTCCAAGTTGGTACTACGTTTCTCCCAGGCCCTGTAAAGGTCAGTTTTTTGGGAGAGCCTTCTGGATCCGACCGATTTCTAATAAACGCTCGTGGTAGATGTATGCATTAACATTCCTCTGATAATTCGTATTGACGTTTACATAGGTGTAAGTACGAACTTTTGTGCTTCTTCCCGACGTTCAATGAAAATTTGTACCCTGCAAAGGTACCGGGATCATTCTCGCAGGAGACTGGTCATTTGTACTGTTTATTGCTGCAGCTAATCGTGAGTTGCTAAAAACCCTGTCTTGCATTGCATATTCTTATCAATTACAGTAGTGATGGTGATGCGTGTTTATGCGATGTGGAGTCAATCCAGGATAGTCCTTGGAATTCTCCTCGTCTACTATGTAATAGAGGTGATCGTGCAAATCGTTTGTACAGCTATCTTCAACAATCCAAACACATACTCCCCAGGTATGATTCCATGCAATTGGAATTACATGTGACGATGTAAACGGATGCACTTTCTTCTCTTCAGTGATAATAGACCAGGTGCTCGATTATTCAGTCTGCTATGCGGCACTCAGTCCTGCCATCAGCCCTTACATCAAATATACAGTCCTTGCCAACTTTGTCTTTGATGCTTTATTACTGCTGCTCGCTCTCATTCCGACGATGAAGCAGTCGATTTCTTTGTACCGGGTGACAAAACGGTGGCAGCCAAACCGCTATATGGTTCTGATTGTCAGGGAGGGGGTTGCCTACATCTTTCTGTACGTCCCTCTTGACGCACTCTCTGCACACACCTTGTGTATGCTAGGGGTCCAGACAAGAAAACTAACTAATGGTCGCTTCACGAAACAGGAATATGCTTAACAATATTACCAACGCGATAGAAAAAGTGGCGACGAATCCGTTGACCACAGCATGGCTAGTTATCCTAGGACTTCTCGGCGTCGTCACTCTATACCCTGTCATCCCTCGGTTTATCATCAGTATTCGGCAATTGTACGAGAGCGACGGCCGTGGTCGTCTACAGGGGATTGACAGTGGGTTTGGGGTGTCGTCACGAGTGATGGCCGAAGGGAATGACATTGTCTCTGCCATTGCGTTCGCAGACGTCGAAAGGGAAAGAGACGTAGAGGGTGGCGAAGAGATACAGCTCGAGGAACGGGACGGTACGCGTTAGTATCGGACGATGTACTTAGAGAATCATGGGGATGCTTGGTTGCGATATGTTTACCAAAAAACACGTTCGGCAATATTGCATATGCGCATGGTAGCTTGCTGTGTTAGGGTAAACAGGGGTAAATAGACCTGGGTGCAGAACAAACGGGCCCGAGGATCTGCTCGATACCCCACAATAAAGTACAAGTAGTGTTACTTGTATTGTTTACGAGTTGTCGCAATTGTCTGAACTTGAGTACACCGCCAATCAATATTTAGAGAATGGCAGTACTCACACTCATCCTGAAGCTTAAATCGTGGCAGGCCCAATCCCAGAGACGTTTCTTCTTGCATTTCAGGAAACGACTACTGATATCATGGGTAATGTGAGGGCGAGCGATTTCTGTGTGGTGAAGGGTTACGAAGGACTCCAGCGTGTATGATGCGACGGTACTAATCCCGAGAGTGTCACATATCTGCCGTGCTTGCTGTGGGCCGACGTGAGTAAAACCCACTCACGTTCACATGAGCAGTACGTCAGCTCGATCGCGTCCGTTTAGGCATAGGCACAGCTTACCCGCTGGACCGACGGTTAAAACGTAGCAGCTGGCGATGACTGGTCGTTGAAACAAAATGGAGTGTTGCACGATCTCTACCCTGAATTTCGTAAGGACATGCGGGTTTGCGCTGTCGCATAGGCAATGACAACAAAAGCTAGGTGGTACCTTTTACCCGCTTACACATTTCTCTGTGTGAGCGGCCCGGATATGATGGGTCACCAAACAGCCGCTGGATAAACACTTAAGTAAATCAAAAGATACGGGGGAGCTAAATCTCACGGGTTTACTCACATGGTTCAACCGATTGCTGTCGTATAGGATTGGCCGGGGCACGACTAACTTCAGTCCTAGGCGTCCGAGAACATGTGCCAAGTTGCGACCGAGATCCAACTTCAGCAAGTTTTCAAAGACCGCAGTTCAGAGCGTATTCGACCCGTCGATTAAAGGTACTGCAACCCCGAGGTTTGCGATAAAAAGCCATGCCATCAAGTCTGGTCGTCGACGAACCAGCACAGGTAGTACGTTGCAAGATTAGTAGGAAACATGAAGTTGCGTAAAGGCCTACACTGGCACAGGTTGTCTGGTCTGAGTCCACCTCACTTGCAAGGATCCCTGACGCAAACAACAACAGTGCAGCATCCGATTTTATGTGTTTCCGGGTGGCTTGTTCAAGTTGAATTTTGAACCGCTGTCAAACCCCGACCCGATACTCAGCAAGAATGCATATGCAATAACGGATAATCTAGGCTGTTCGTCGGGATAATATGAGAATCTAGATCAACAATGCCTGGCTTTTTTAAAGGCCCATCTTTGGCTCACTTCATGCCGGATTAGAGCCTGAGATGCCATGACCGCCAGAAATGGAAACGACTAGTGCTCCGAGTGCTAGTATACGCAGCCCATTCTGAATCGATTGCTACTACTACTGCGTAGTATGATTCAAATGCCATTGAATTATCTCGCTGCTAGCATCGAGCAGACGTACCATTTACAGCCTAGCCAGTAATTTTTGGTGCTTTTTGATTGGCCACCGCCTAAGCCGTGAGAATCCTCCTGAACGCTGGGACAGCCTTCATCACAGGTCACGGGTGTTAAACATGCAACGGATATTCTCAGTAACGCATCTGGCTGACATCAACCCAACATATCCGAATTTTTACGTCTGGTGAACGTTAGCCTCACTTGGGCGTGTAGCTTCTCGGCTCGCCGCCCCTGGGTATGACCGATTTTCCGGTGCGTCACGCGCCAGCGCGGACCGTGCGTTCGACGAGAAGGTTACAATATTGAAATGCTCCTGGTCTCGATTGGAGAAGCGAGCTTCTGACTGATCCTTCCAACTTCTTATCAAACACTCACTCGTCGACCTCCATGCTATCCACCCCCAAACCAGAGTCCATTTCCACAATCCCGTATGACTTCCAAACAACTCCAGCAATCCACTTAGCGTCCATGACCCACCAGAATGGCAACAATTTGCGGACAAGCTGCAGAGATCTATCATCTTGTCTTGGATGGTCTGCTATAAGACTATCCGTGGATAACATCTTCGTGTACCAGACCTCGTCGCCAGGGTCAATGACCTTCCAGGTCTTGGCAGTGCAGCCATATGCCAAGATACTATATCTCGCGTGCTCTAGTGGGGACTTCGACGCGATCCGCTTTGACTGGCGGTTACCGCTTGTGCCAACGACCACGAGGCGGGAATCGCGTTCAACACCAAGTTCGGCAATGAGTGTCAGGTATGGCAATTGTTGCTTATCCAATCCAGCCTCGGGGAAGAAATGAATGTCTTTCTGGTCAATGAGATATGCGCTCTCGCTGCCCGGTTTCTGTCGTCGCTTCACCTGTATGAGGAGCGCGGTCATCGATTCTTCATCAATCACTGCATCCTTGTCCAGTAGAATAGGAATAGCAATGTCCACGGCCTTCTGTTGGTTGTGGCCGATCATCGCCGAAGCCCTGATAAACGCCAACAGCATTCCTGTCGAGGTCATGCCATAGCCATCTGCTGCTTTGGCGAAATGTGTGAACCGAACAACTGCATTTTTGAATACACCGGAGAGAGCACCAGGTGTCGCGTGCTTGTTGGCTGGTTGACAGTCCAGGATTGACGTGTGAAATTTCTCTGGGAAAAGGGCCCGCAAAAAACCGAGCAAGCTGCATCCTTGGCTGAAATTTAGAACTTTGTCGCCGTGCTCGGCAACTATGGCATCCATATACGCCTTTCTGAGAAGCAAGCGCGTGAGCACCTCACCGTTCTGACCGAGGTCAATAAGCCCATTGTCAAGGTTCTGCTTCAGGACGCCGGACATGCTGAAACGTTTGTCCTTTGTGTAGTGGTACATTTGACGTGATGCGGCTTCTGCAAGGAATGGCTCCGACGGATACCCAGAATGGATATACGACCGATGTTTAGGAACAGAGAATGCGGTCCTCATGTGGCCCGCAACCATTTCTGATTGGTACTCCTCTGCCGACTCCCGCCTCGGTTCGTAGTCGATTGAAATCAAGACATCCAGCAGTGCAGATGTCGCCGCCCTATCCAGTTTGTCAATCTTGTCGAGGTCGTTATTGAAGACGAGTTTCTTGCGCGCTAGGATCATCGTGCCAGTGAGGTCACTGCCTTTCTCAAGCATCGACCAAAACCTATGGTACCGGGTCAGCAAATAAAAAATCCAGAGAACTGCAACGCAAACAGTGGCCTCCCGAATCGTGCCAGGAATTCGAGGTCTATAACTGTTGCTAATTTGAGCCCTCCAACATGAATAGGAAGGGACCGGTGACAATCAAACGGCGTTTCCGTTATAGGAGCCGTAAGTACATCCAGATTCTGCTGTCTGTTAGATCGTGCTGCTCGCACGGATGGTGCCAGCAGGTCGATAGATGATTGCGTTGAAAGGAACAGGGTGAAGACACTCGCATTCCGGAACAAGTTCAGAACCGACCACACAAGATCATAGAGTTTCTTGTTTTGTTCGACGGACTTGCCAAGTTCATGTGCCTCATCAAAGTACACTATAATTTTGATCTCCGCAGATTGGTCGGGGTAGTTGCAAAATTCGCCCATAGTCATAAGCAGCGCAGAGATATCACCATCCAATGTTTTTGGGGGCTGGTTTGAGCGCTAGCGCGAGATCAGCACCCTGAAAAAAATGGAAGAAATGGAAATCTGCCAGACTGACCCGCCGGCACGCATCTGTCACACGTCTGTATAGCTCGTTTCGGTTCCCATCCTGTTCCAGATGGGTCCGCCACGTACTTGCGAAGACATTCGGCTGTAGACCTTGCATCCCGGAGAAGACTTTCTTGACCTCTTTACTCACTTCGCCAAATAGATGCCAAAAGAATCTTTTGATGTGATGTTCTCCATCTTCCACTATAGATGGCACCTGGGAGCAGAGATACCTCCAAACATCTATATCTGCTGGTGGCCAAGCCCCCTCTGACAATCGTGACAGCGGTCAGCACAACCAGGAAGTGACACACATAAGTACGGGACTCACGCCGTGCTTCGACGGGATCGCGGATATTGAACGGGATTGTGAACACGAGCTTGGCCATCTCGTCGACCATACGAGATTTACCACACCCGGAGCTCTGAATGAGCGCAGTACAATTAGCCTGGTCTTCAGCACGGCGCATCCCGTTTATATTTCGTAACATGATCGCGTGATAATTTCCTTGGAAATCGGAACTCCAAGCGTTTTGTATAGCTTGATTGTGGAATCAAATTTGAGAAGTCCAGACTACAAGATAAGAACAACGTACCATCTGACAGCGTAACATGAGATATAGGATGATGATGAATGGTGGCAGCTTACTCATACTCTCCGGATCTACCTTTACACCGCTAAAAGATCTTCGAAGAATTTCTGAAATACAAGAACTAAGTGTTCGAAGCAATCAACAATGATGAGTGCCTACTCAAACGTCTCAACATGTGATAACCCTCTTGCGGGCCCTTCATTAACTTTTCTCGGATCGCAGGTTCATTGCATAGATTCACGCATTTTGAACCGCGGCTAATGTCACAGTATCCCTTGTCACCGCGATCCCCGAGTTGGTCAATGATGCTTGCCAATATAGGGGGTGCCATGTTGCGGAAGTCTTCAGATATGAGTCTCAGATATGAGTCGGTACGGTAAACCTTAAGCTCTTCATCTAAGGCTTTGTGTTCTTCTTTGGTAAAGTCATCCTCGACCAGCTCGAAGCCTGATAACCTGTCGATAGCGTCGACGTCCATTGACTCAGACATGGTGCGTTGAATAAGCAACATTTGTAACTCCGAGTCAGAAAAGTTCATAGTCTCGGCTTTATCCGTTTCGGAGATAGTGGAGATTCAAAAACACGTCAGCGGACCACCATCAAAGTACAAGAGTAAGGAACAGTCACTGCGGAAGTCCAAGAATAATCAGTAGTGAATAGCATATGATTCATGGCCAAATAACACCCTAATCAGATTTGGTGTGATGAACATAATCACCTTGACTTGATTCTGAAATGAG
>JBBPTX010000915.1:0-14499 GCA_038094595.1 Pulveroboletus aff. annulatus | reverse complement strand
TAGATCGAGGAAGAAGGCATCGTACCCTGACTGAAAGCCAAGGTGGAAGAGGCGGAGGTGGGCGCGGTAGAGACGATCTAGGACGGCACGGTGGATATAGTCCGCGGGGAGGGCGTTGCGCAGTGAAAGGAGCATGGCGACTCTGTTGAGTTCCATGGCTACGTCGAAGAAGGCGGCGAGGGGAGAGTCGAGTGACGTGTATATCTCGACGGGGAGTTCTAAGTCACGGGTGGCAAAGATCTGACAAAGGGCCAGGTATCTCTGGTCTGAGAGGAGGTCGTCGCAAAGACACGTGGTGTGACGATGGGATGGGGGCGGGATTGAGGGATGAGAGTCAAGGGGTGACGAAGACGAAGACGACATTGCGGGGCGAAGGGCAAGGTGTCGTGGGAAGGCCTAAGCGAGGTTGACCACCTTTAAGTAGTCGATGAAGGAGTTCCGCGAGGTGTTGCGGAGTTTCTTAGCGGCCTTCTTTTGGAGGTTCTTAGAGTTCATCAGTGACTCGGAGGATGATAACGAATGTGGTGACTCAATAGAGTCCGTGGCGCAAGGGGAAGACAGCAGTTTTTCTTCTTGCTGAGGAAGTCCAGGGGTGTCGTCCCGAGGGACCGAGGGGGGTGTCTGGAAGGACCACGGGGTTTGCCGGTGGGGCCAAGGGTAGTTTAATCTCTTTGCGGAGATGACCGGTTGAAGGGTCCGCTGCTAGTTTATCCTCGTTGTGGAGGTGATCCTGGGAAAGATCCACGGGTAGTTTAACCTCATTTCGGAGGTTATCCTGTGGAAGGAGGGGCGGGGACGAGGGAGAAGGGGAAATTACCCCCCTACTAAGGACGTAGCCCCCTACGGCCAAAGGCGGGGGCGGCAGGGATGAGAAGCGGACGCGAGGGAGGCGCACACGGGGGACGGAGGCCGTGGCGACGCAGGGGAGAAGGGGGCAGGAGCGAACTGCCATCTGGGGAGGGGTCGTGAGGGCGGGAGCAGGGGCAGGGGAAGACGAGGGGCGGGGGTGGCAAGGGAGAGGGCAGTCAGCCAGGCGGTGGCCCTGCCTGCGGCAGCGGAAGCATCGGCCGGTGAGCCGACACTTAAGCCAGGAGGTGGGGGTGAGACGAGAGGGGCAGACGACATCGACGTCCATGGGAATGGGGGCGGGGGCGAGGGGCGAGGAGGGAGGACGGTCGACGTCCATCGGGACAGGAGCGGGCCTTTTATCCTGATGCCGAGTGAAGCGACTACTCTCTTCGTATGACTGAAGTGAGGACGCTGAACGAGATCTTATCTATTGAAAGAGCGAGACAAGATATCTTATCAGCTTTAGGGGTAAACGGGTAAGATGAATTGGGGAGCGTATGTGATGAACTCTCGAAGTTGCTCAGGTATTTGGGAATAGATGAGGCGACGCTTGCTTATGACGTTACGTTCACAAGTGGAGCTGGATCCGACTTGGGCAAGAGTAGGAATGTAACAGGTGGAACAACTTAGGGAAGTATCCCCAAGCGTTCCAGTATATTTTATACTAGTAATACAGTAGGAGATACAAGAGTTCTAAGTCAGCTGGGCGAAGGGTATGGTAAAGGGTATGACGTATGTGTGGAGCAGGGCAGTGTACATGCTGACTAGGTGTGGTATACATATAAGAGAATGGAAAGGTGAATGAGTGAAGGTAGGTCTAGAGTAAGGGGATTAAAGACGTGCGTATATGGTGAGGCACCTAGACCTGTGATGTCATGATGACATCATATCTAATCTAATCGGATGATAAGGTGAGAGGATAGCGAAAGGAGTGATCTTAGATAAGATCATTGTGTGATAAGATAAGATAAAAGTGAAAAAGTTAGTTTCACGAAATCAATTCGTAACACCGAGCAGGGCGCGGCGATGAATCAACATCCATCGGGGTGCCAGGGGACAGTTTTACCTCATGACGGAGGGTCTGGGGGTCGTGGGAGTGCAGTTTAGCCTCATGCCGGAGGGTCAAGGGTTCTTGGGTGTGCAGTTTAACCTCATGCCGGAGGTTACCGATGGCGTGGGCACGTTCCATGTGAGTGTGGAACGTAGTTACCTTATCGATCCAAAGGTCGAGGGTCGTGGGGACGTTCTCCATGGAGAGAACGCGGCGCATGAGTGGGAGTGGGAGAGCGGCTGAGTAATAGCCGATAAGGACGTTCTGGTCAGTGATCCCGGCCAGAAGGGCGTAGTTCCGAAAGTGAGCATGGTACTCAGCTAACGGCGGGGAACATCCTTGAGAGGTCGACACCACGCGGGTGTTGGAGAGCCAGGCGATTGCGTCGCCGGTGATATCCTTGTGATCGAAGGTTTCGAAGAGTTGGCGGCGGAAGGCCGACCACATGCCTAGGGTTGAAGGTCCCGAGGCGGCAACCTTGGATCTGAAGCGGGCAGCCCAGATGGAGGCTGGACCCTTGGTCATGTAGGAAAGCGCGTATACGATCCTCTTGGGGGCGGTGTTGTAGAGCTCCATGTTGGCATGGAGGTAGAATGTGACATTGTCAAGCCACTGTCAGACAGGTTGTCGTCGATGGCCGGAGAACGGCTCGGGGGGGTTCAGGAGGAGTTCCTCCGGGGAGTCTTCTGGGGAAGGGGGCCGGGGAAAAGGGGGAAGTACTTCTCCCAACGTGATAGTCAGGAGTGGAGGTCATGCCGGGAGGGGCGGGGCGTCGGGGCGTTGTGGGGTCAGGGACGGAGAGTCCCGGGGAGGTGGGAGGCACATTTGTGCCGAGAAGTCATGGGCGAGGTCGTGGGTGGCTTCCTCTTCGTCGTAGTCAAGCGGTTGCTCGTCTTCATCCTCGAGTATGGGGACGGGGTCAGGGTCGGCAGGGTCTGAGTCCGATGAGGACCCGTGAGAGGGGGCGCGGATGGTCCATTGTGAGGGGATGGATAGTTGGCCTGGGCAGGCCAATTCGGAGGCGCGCTGGAGGGCGCGGCGGGTTCGTTTGGCACTGGACAAGCCAGTGGGGGAGAAGCGGGAGGGGTTCATGGCTGGTGAGGCCAGTGGGCGCGGTATCCGAGTAACAAGGTACTACCCTCGTGAAGAGGCGTTCTCGAGTCTCAAGATCGAAGGCGGGGGAATGATTCGCGATATCTGAGTAGCAAGTTACTACCCCTAGAAGGGTGTTCACAAGCTTCAGGATCGAGTGCGGCGGGGTGAGGGGATCGGGAGGATAAGTAGTCCTCCGGGGTTAAGGGTTATCGGCGTGGGACGGCGCTAGAGAGTCAAGAGTGGTCAAGGTGAGTGTGTGTGGGGGTGCGATACGTGAAAGTACGCAGCGAGAGTAACCTTGATCTTTTGTTACGCTTGGCCCGGGTAGGGTTGAGCGTAGCCCTACTGTCGACCTAACTAGGTTGGGTCGAGGGTTCAACCGTCTTGGAGACAGCGGTGAGTGGCACGAGGAAATGCCCAAGGGTTCGAGGGGACGTCGAGAGAGTGTCTCGAACATGCAGGGTTCACTCAGGAGTAGAACGGGACTCAAGAGGTGTGGGAATGGACTTGATTCACGAGGCTAGACTAGGTCATACTCGTAGGGAGATCAAGGTTAAGGAGAAAGGCGTAAGGCCAGATCGACTGGTATATATAGGTGAAGAGTGACATGTGACAGTAACATCACAGGGTCAAGGGTATGGGTTAAGGGCCGGTGTGGGAAGCAGCAATGGAATGTGAAAGAACAAGGGAGAATGTGATAGAACCCACGCGTGAGAGTGAAACGTGAACGTGCCGGTGCATGCGACGTAAGAAGGCGAACATGTGTGTGATAAGGCAGCACGTGGGAGATAAATGCACAAGAACACGTAAGTAGTGTGACGTACGTGTAAGATGCCTCGGAGAGTCGAGGGACAAGGGTAAAGGGTTGGCGCGGGCAACCAGAGAAGGTCGGAAGAGTGAGCATACGCGCGAGGTGAAGAGGAAAGAAAAGGAGAAGACGTGCCCGGCATGATGAATCGTAACAGATCTACCTGTGCTCGCTGTAAGGGCAAACAACCTGAACAGAACCTATGGATGTTGGATTCTGGGGCTTCTGCCCACTTTACCAGTTCTATGCATGACTTCTCAGACTACAAATGTCTAAAGACTTCAATGACATCATTAACAGCAAATGGTACTGCTAAAATCACTGGCAAAGGCACTGTCAACTTGCAATGCCATCTACCATCAGGGGAACTATCCGTTCTACAGCTTTACCCCACCTTCTATGTATCTATGTATGCTCACACACTGTCTACTATCCCTGGGGACTCTACTACAAGATGGATTGACCATCAGAGGGAATAAATCATACATCACACTATTTGATAACAACAAAACTGTCATCGACTTCCATTCGCATGGTTCTGACACTATCTACTACATCAATGCTACCACCTTGAGTGGGAAGGCAAACAGCGTTATGGCTACTGTCAACTATGAAATCATGCACAGGCATTTTGCACATCCCTCAAAAGATGTTATCTGTTATGCTCAGAAGCACACTTCTGGTTTTCTGGAAATAGATATACCCACCAATGACATCATATGTCCTGGCTGTGCTCTGGGCAAGATGCCAAACAGATCCTTTCCACCAAATGAACGGAGAGCTTCCTGTCCGTTTGAACTCATTCACTTGGATCTCAAATCCTTTCTGGTGGATTCCTACTGGAAGTACCATTACTTGATCGTTTTTTATGACAATTACACTTCTATGGCATGGACTACCCCACTTCAGATCAAATCAGCTGCTCTATCTGCTACAAAAGACTTTATGGCCTATGTCAAAAACCAATTCACGGCCACAATCAACAGCTGGATGTCTGATGCTGGAGGCAAATACAAATCAGAAGCATTTGATTGTCTACTGCGAGAGAACAGAATTCACATCCATCAGAGTGCACCTCACACACCACAACAAAATGGTCATGCTGAATGATACATGCATACCATGATGGACAAAGCAGAAGTCATGAGGCACGATGCCTGTCTCTCTGCATCCTACTATGACCTTCTGGATGATCTTCTTCGGCTTTGGGGTGTTTGAGGTGTACGTGGGGCAGGCGTTGGCCTGATGTCCCTTCTGGTGGCAATGGAAACACTGTCCTTCTTTGTGGCATTGCTCTCATTCAGCCGGGGTGAGTCGTTGAAGGTGAGTGGCATCAATGTCCATGGCGTTGGGATCTTTGGCGGGGGCAGGGGTAAAGTACTGATGGTATGTGTGGCAAGAGGGGGTCTTGTGGTGAGTGGCAATTTCTCTGGCATGCTCCATGTGGGTTTGGAAGGTAACAGCCTTCTTCAACCAAGTATCTATGATGGTGGGAACTACCTCCATGGCTAGGATATGGCGCATGAGGGCTTCGGGGATAGCGGCTGAGTAATAGCCAAAAAGGACATTGTCGTTGGTTATACCAGCGATGGCATAGTGGTTTTGGAATTGAGCATTATACTCAGTTAAGGAGGGGGAGTGTCCACCATTCTTGGTGGCAGTCATGTGAGTGGTGGTGAGCCAGGCAATTGTGTTGCCGGTGGTGTCATAGTGTTTGAACGCCAAGATGAAGGTGTCTCAGAAGTCAGACCAGGAGCCCATCGAAATTGAGCCATCAGCTGCAATTTTCGAGGCTCGGAAGGTGTTTGTTGCGTCTACAAGTCTTTGCAGGCAACCACTTGAATACTAGGCGTCGAGAGGAGAGTTTCTTAGGTACTACTTGTAGGAGAGGATCAAGAGAACTAGACTGAAGACTGAGCTTCGTCCAGTCTCGCTTTATATACTACTCTATGTGTAGATACATGTTTTGTACCGATCTAGATACGTATCTACATAAGTCTATCCCCTAGGCCCAACATGATCGTCATGAGGAGTCAGCCTGTAACGAAGATTAATAAGTACATGAGGTTACCAGCCGTTGATCTGCTGCGGGTGGGTAGAATGGAAGATGTCAATAGTAATTTAAAGATAAGGGATCACATCACAGTGATGAGGTGACTAATGTGAGGTCTGTGATGATCACGAGGTGTTAAATACATGTTGTGATCTGTAGGGCAAAGAGTGAAGAGGTGAAAGCGAAGCCTACAGATCTGGAAGGGCCTGTAGATCCCCTGTGTCCAGCACAGTGTCTAGGTCGGGTTTTCCCTTGATAAGATAAAAGCATCTGTAAGCACAAATGTAAAGATGAAAAATATATAGCTGTAACAGTGTTAGCCCACATGAGTGCTGGTTCTCAAGTCATATAAGAGAGCACAAAGGCAATGCACTTTGGATCGGCGGTGTATACCTCAGCGTTGATGTTGAGGTAGAAAACAACGGAGTTGAGCCATTGCTTGACTGTCTTGTAGTCACCATCGTACCTGTCCGGAGTGCCGATGCGGAGTTCAAGGGGTTTAGTAGTCATAGTGGGGGATGGTGGTCAGGGAATTGGAGGAAAGATGTGGCCAGTTTGGCATCTGGGGGTTGGGGATGGGGGAGTCTGTGGGCAAGGTATCTGCACAGAAGCAGAAAAACTATAGGCAAGATCGCAAGTGGCAAGTTCTTTGTCTGAGTCTAATAAAGGCTCGTCAGAGTCTTCATCCAAATATGCTTGGTTGGGATCATCAGGGGTGTCAGAGGAGTCAGAGTGCGAAGTACGTGGAGGTTCTTGAGGGTTCCAACGCAGGTCAATTGTTTGAGTGTTTGAGTGGGAAGCTATGGTGGATGGCATACGTGATAGTACCCAAATGAGAAGGAAGCTTAGTTCTTTTGTTATGCATGGCCCTGAGTATGGTCGCACATAGATCTACTAACGCCTAGTAGGGTTGAGAGGGGTTCGGTCATTCGTATATATGACGATGTGAGACCAGCTGTGGGGATGCTGGGTTGAAAGTACCGTCAAGGGTGTTGATGGGTCAAAGATAACCACTGTCTAGCTTGACTAGCAGGTCAAAGGATCTGAGTAGGACACATGAAGGCTGGTTGGCTGCTGTGTGAAGTGCTCAGTTAATGGTAGAGCAAAGACTCAAGGAGTAAAGGTAAATGGATTGCTAGTGCTGACTAGGCGACAAGCCATAGGTAGAACTAAGCTAGGGAAAGGAAATCAAAGGCCCTGTTGAAGGGTTTATATAGTGAAGTAAGGATGTGACAGTTACATGTCACAATGGTTAAGGGCCAGCATGGGAAATGGTGTTAGAAATATAGGAATCAATAGTGAAACCACGCATGAGAAAGAGACATTAAGGGCCAGCGCATTCAGCATAAGAAGATCAGAAGAAAAGGAGTACCTGTGCGGTGGAGGATGAGCACACTTACGAGATGTGTGGAATGTCATAGAACAACATGGAAGGAATGAGGTTAAGTGTGAGAAATGAAAAGTATTAGTCCGATATTGTAAGAAGAAAAAAAGTGTTCGTCCTGCAAGCAAATCATAACACTATCCAAGGTTTTAGAGCAGTGTGGTGTGCACAATGCCAAAGCCGTCAAGACACCTTTACCACAAGGATACTACCCCAGTGCTAATTCCAATCCAGTAAATCTGGAACTTCAGAACTGTTTCCAAGTTATCATTGGTTCACTCATGTACATCATACTCAGAACCAGACTGGATATAGCACATGCTGTCACTATGATGTTTCGACATGCAGTGTTACGCGTGGCCTTGGGTGAGGTCGCGCATAGACCTATGTACTAATGCCTAGTAGGGTTGGGAGAGTCAGTCATTCGTGTATACAACGACATAGAGCCAGCCTTGGGGATGCTGGGTCGAGAGTACCATCACAGATGTAATCGGGTCTAGAGTGCCATCGTCTAGCTTGACTGACGGGTCAAAGGGGTTTGGGGGTAGAGACACATGAAGGCAGGTGAGCCATAGTGTGAAGTGCTCACTTAATGGTAGAGCGAAGACACGAGGAGCAAAGATGAATGAATTGCTAGTACTAACTAGGCGACAAGCTGTAGGTAGAACTAAGCTAGGGAAAAGAGACGAGAGACCCTGTTGAAGGGCTTATATAGTGAGGTAGGAGTGTGACAGTTACGTGTCACAAAGGTTAAGGGCTGGCATGGGAAGTGGCATTAGAAATAGAAAGCCAATGGCGAAACCACGCATAAGAAAGAGATGTTAAGGGCTGGCGCATGCAGCATGAGAAGATCAGAAGAAAAGGAGTACCTGCGCAGTGGAGGATAAGCACACTTATGAGATATAAGGAATGTCGTAGAATGACATGGAAAGAATGAGGTTAAGCGTGAAAAATGGAAAGAGTTAGTCTGATATCATAAGAAGAGAAAAAGTGTTCATCCTGCAAGCAAATCGTAACATTACCCCCTTAGTAATCCAAAGCTACAGCGAGGATTCCTTACAAGTCCCTAAAAGCAGGTCCCGGAGAGCTGGTGATGTTGGCATATCCTACATCGTCTAATTCGTCTCCATCCTCATAAAGTGAGGGGGTGCGAGGTGAGGAGGGCACTGGATGATAAGAGTGTTGGGAGGAGGAGGACGACTGACGAGAGGCACGGCACGGTGTGGCTCAACAGATGATTTGTCTGTTGTGGAACGCAATTTGGGGGTGGCGAGGTGTGGATGTAGGCGAGGGGTGAGCACGTGGAGAGGTAAGGCAAGAGGCAAGGGGGTGAGAGGATCCAGGGCAATGGGCAAGAGAATGACCAGGTGCTTGTCGGCGACATCCTATACAGATATATTGTCGACAGGATAACTGGGTATGTCCGAGACAGTGGCACTGGAAGCACTGTTGATTGAAGTGAGGGTATCCAGGATAGACTCGATCTCTACCATTTCGGCCGGTCCACCAGTCATTGAGAGTCTGCCAATGGATAGGCGACCCATCCCTCAAGACTTTGTTTTCAAGTCCTTGACCAGTGGCGGCTAGATCTCGGAAGTGGTTATCAATGTTGAGAAGGAAAGTGTCATAGCCCATCTGGAAGGCATGAGAGTACAACTGGTATCGTGCATGATAGATAAAACCCTGCATAGTCCTGCCGAGGGTGGTGTAAGGGAATACCGGGCCAGAGCCGGAAATGAAAGCGGCGACATGGTTTAATTGCATCACGGTTTTGAACCAGGTAAAGATGGGCGAGCCATCGGAAGAATAAACAATAATCCTCATCAGTGAACCGTTCTTCTTAGAGCCAGCTGGTGTGGCAATGAGCGGAGACCTCTAGGGGGACTTGGAAGTCCCATCCAGAGTGAGCGACAAGGGAGTCCAAGCTAGGCACACAGACAAGCTGGGGGCGGTGGACATCTAGGAATGAGGGGGGTCCGGGAGAAGGTTCCCGATGGAGTGGAGGTGTAAATGACGGTGAGGATTGGATCCAGCCCGAGATGGGGGAGACGTGGGAGAGGGGAACATCGCCAACAAGAGTGGCAAAGTTGACAGGTTGTGGGGCGGTGGGGCAAGTAGGAGAGACCCTCTTGGGGTCAGTAGTGGGAAGATGGATGGTGTTGGGGTTGGTAGAGGGTGCAGCAGCAGGGATGTCAACATTGGTGAACTCGATAGCCATGAGAAGAAGATGGAGAGGGTTTATCGGTGGCGTGGTGGGCGAGTGGGTGAGAGAGAGAAGGCACAGGGGTGTCATCTTTTATAATCCTCCAGTAACTCCAACGAGTGTTTTAAATTCCACTCGGGTTCCCATGATTCTTCTTCGGCAGAGTACCCTTTCCATCGGATTAGGTATTGGCAGGCCAACGGCATTCCACGATGCCGTATGATACGTTTGATTTCATATTCTTCTTGTCCTTTGACAAGATCTGGAGGCAGTGTAGGGAAGTTCGGGCCATGGACATTGTTTTCACAATAGGGCGATAAGAGGGAAGCATGGAACGTGTTGTGGATTTTCCACATTTGTGGGAGTCAGAGACAATAGGAGACCGGGGAAATGATGTCAGAGATAATGAAGGGACCTTCACGTTTTGCAGCGAATTTCGGATCTTGAATGGACCTTTTAAGGTTCCTGGCCTCCAGCCAAACTCAGTCCCCTTTCTTGAAAGGTATGAATTTCGACTTAGACCTAGAAGCCATGACTTGGCACGCAAGTTCGTGGGAGGCCAGAGCTTCATCTCATAAGGCGGTGAGTGTTTTGAGACAGGATTCGGCAGTGGGAATATTGGTTTCGG
Source organism: Pulveroboletus aff. annulatus (assembly GCA_038094595.1). Lineage (NCBI taxonomy): Eukaryota > Fungi > Basidiomycota > Agaricomycetes > Boletales > Boletaceae > Pulveroboletus > Pulveroboletus aff. annulatus. The sequence goes on along the minus strand of JBBPTX010000915.1, from coordinate 4,428 downwards.
TGATTACTGAGGGTAGGGCACAGGGTTCATACCCCATCATAAGGTAAAACGGGGACTTGCCAGTGATGGAATGAGGACAGTGGTTATGTGTGAATTCAGTGTGGGAAATATGTTCGGCCCAAGTAGAAGGGTGATCCCCGCAGTAAATGCGGAGATATGTCTCGATCTCCTGGTTAACACATTTAGTTTCGCCATCAGTCTGGGGGTGATATGCAGTAGAAAGGGAGAGGTCATAGTTGAGGAGGCGGCCGAGTTCTTTGGCAAAGGTGGAAGCGAATTGTGGTCCATGGTCAGAGATGATTTTGTCATAGAGACCGAAGTGGAGATAGACTTTGTGGAAAAAGAGCGCTGCTATTCCTTCAGTGGTGATAGATTTCTTCGTGGGGCAAAGAATTACCCCCTTAGTAAGGCCGTGGTCCACCATGACCAATAATGAGTCGAATCCCCCGGAGAGCAGGAGATCAGTGATGAGATCACAGAAGAGCTGTTGGAACGGGCGGGAGCAGGAGGAAGGGATAGGGATGAGAGGGGGAGAGATAGGATGAGTGTTCGTCTTATGGTGCTGGCACACGGCACAACCATCAACATAGGAGCGAACAAACATGGCGAGACCAGGCCACCAGAATTCGGAGGCAACAAGTTGGCGGGTTTTAAGGTAACCAGGGTGACCAGTGGAGGCATGATCATGGGAGCGCTGGATGACAGCATGGTGAAGGTCACGGTTGGGAGGAACATAGACGCATCTCTGATACTGGAGGGCACCATCAGAGTATTGCCAGTCGGTGAGGCGAGAGCGGAAGGTGGGGGGAAGGGAACCATTGAGCTCCTGTAATTTGTGGAGGACGAGGTCGTCGGAAGCAGAGGCGGAGGCGATATGGTTTGAGAGGGCGGAGTCGATGAGATGGACAAAGAGGGCATTGGGAAGGAGGGTGACACCAATGTTATCAGAGTCAGCACAGAGAAGGAGATCGGGGCGATGAGAGAGAGCGTCTGGGCCCATGAGCTGGGGGCTGGGGACGTGCATAATGGAATAGTTGTAGTCAGCGAGGTCGAGGAGCCAACGGGCTTGGCGCTGGTTGAGGTCTTGAGGATGGCGGAAGTATGTCAAATTCTTGTGATCCGAGAAGACTTTGACGGGAAAGGAAGAGCCATGGAGATATTGCCTCCAGGCTTTGAAACCGCGTATAATGGCCAAGAGCTCCCAGTCATGGATGTCATAGTTTTGCTCTGAGGAGGAGAATGATTGTGATAAGTAAGAACAGGGGTGCCAGTCCCCATTCACATCGGTTTGTAGTAAGATACCGCCTGATGCATATTTAGAGGTGTCGGTGGCCATGGCAAAAGGTCAAGAGATGTTGGGCATAAACAGAACTGGCTTATGGAGAAACAACTTCTTGAGTTGGTCAAAAGCGGTTTGTTGTGCAGGACTCCAGGTTCAGGGCATAGTTTTCTTTGTGAGGTCGATGAGCAGGCAGGCGATATTGGAGTAACCAGGAATAAAATGTCTGTAGAAATTAGTGAAACCCAAGAAAGATCAGACATCTTTGACTTTTTGTGGCATGGGCCACTTAGCAATCCTGTCTAGCTTGACGGGGTCCATAGCAAGTTGTTCTTCTTTGACGATCATCCTGAGATATTTGACTTCAGGAACAGCGAATTGGCATTTTTCTAATTTGAGGTGGAGGTCGAGCTCTGTCATGCGTTGAAGGACCCGGCGGGTGCGTTCGGTGTGGGTGTCGTCGTCTGGAGAGAAGATGAGTAGATCATCCATGTAAATCACTAACCATCCCTCGGTGATCATGTCGTGAAAGGAGTCGTTCATGAAACGTTGGAACGTTGCTGGGGAGTTAGTTATGCCAAAGAACATAACCATCAGTTCAAAAAGTCCTTTGTGCATGAGGAAAGCGCCCTTCCACTGGTGCCTGTCCTTTATATGTACGTTGTTATATCCCCATCATACATCAAATTTGGTAAAAACGCGAGCACCCTTGAGTTTATTGAGGAGGTTGGAGATTAGAGGTAACGGGTAGGCATCACAGATGGTGTGTTCGTTAAGATATCGGTAGTCTTGGCATGGGTGAAGTTTGCCGTCTTTCTTTTTGATAAAGAAGAAAGGTGATGCTTGGGGAGAACTCGAAGGGCAGATCTTGCTGGCGGCGAGGTTTTCATCAAGGAAGTCTTCTGTGGCCTTCTTTTCGTCGGGGGTGAGTGGGTAGAGTTTGCCAATTTTCAGGGTAAATAAGTCTTTGACGTTAATTTTGTGATCATAAGGTCTGGAGGGAGGGAGGGAATCAGCAGATTCTTTGGCGAAGACTGAGGCAAAGTCTTTATAGACATCAGGTAGAGTAACCTTTGGCTTAGCCTTTTCGGCAGTGGCTGCAAGTTCTGTGGCAGTGGTAAGCTTGGCGACAAGCTTCGGATGGGTCTGGTGGTATTGGGACCCTGACTTGAGAACTCGTTGACATGAGTTGTTGTATAATGCACAACGGACGTAGAGATTTCCGTTGGGCATGTTGAGGAATGTGGATAAGGTGTGGTTGGGAATAGTTTTCACCATTACATGTCGTGGTGGTTTCGAAGGGGGTGTATGGGGTTGAGCGTCCTCATGTCGTTTCAAGTCAGTGACATAGACATGGTAGAGAGAGGTGGACTTGTCTACTGTTTCGGGGATGTTGATCATTTGCAACAACCAATCGGTAATCGGGTTGGTGTGGCAGAGCCAGGGCATTCTGAGAATCACGTTCTCGGATCCGCAGTGCATGATGTGGAATCACACATTCTGGGCAATCCCGTTGATGTTTGTGAACAAGGAAGCTGTATAACGAATGGCTCCCTTGGCATTCAGGGTTTGGTCAATATTGTTGACAGGGATAGGCATAGGGAGTTTATCAAGGGGAAGTCGGTGTTTTCAGGTGAAGTCCCAGTCGAGGCAGTTGATGTCTGCCCTACTGTCAACGAGAGCATGGATGTCGATGGTTTTCATAGTGTGCGAAGGATCAATGAGTTGTAAGGGAATACACATTGATTTCTTGGACGTGGATACAAGTACAGGTGCACACGCACTAGGAGGAACTACTGATGTTGAAGCAGCATTCTGTTTCAAAAATCCTGGGAGGTGAAAGCGACACAAGACACCTTGGGTTCTTCATCGTCATCTTCATTGTCTATCTCATGTAGTCGAGGGACTTCTTCTTCGTCCTCAACTTCAACTTCTCCCACCTTCCAAACGATCTTCTTCGGCCTCGGGGTATTCGAAGTAAAGGTGGGGCAATTGGTTGCCCAGTATCCCTTCTGTCTACAGCAGAAGCATCTTCCTTCTTTGCGGCAGTGCTCTTGTTTGGCAGGGGTGAGTCATTGGAGGCGAATGGCATCAACGTCCATGGCGTTGGGGTCTTTCATGGGGGTAGGGACAGTGTACTGGTGATATGTGTGGCAAGTGGGGGTCTTATGACGAGCCGCAATTTCTCGAGCATGCTCCATATGGGTTTGGAAGGTGACGGCCTTCTTCAACCAGGTGTCTATGATGGTGAGTGTTACAGTTATATATTTTTCATCCTTTTTCACCCTTTAAACTCACAATACAGACGCCTTTTATCTTATCAAGGGAAAACCCGACCTAGACACTGTGCTAGACACAGGGGATCTATGGGCCCTCCTAGACCTGTGGGCATTCACCTTCAACTTTTCACTTTCGCCCCACAGGTCACAGCACGTATTTAATACCTCGTGATCATCACAGACCTCACGTCAGTCACCCCATCACTGTGATGTGATCCCTTATCTTTAATTACCGTTGACACCTTCCATTCCACCCATCCACAGCAGATCAATGGCTGGATACCTCATGTACTTATTAATCTCCATTACAGGCCGACTCCTCATGTCGATCATGTTGGGCCTAGGGGATGGACTTATGTAGATACGTATCTAGATCGGTACACAACATGTATCTACACGTAGAATAGTATATAAAGAGAGACTGGATGGAGCTCAGTCTCCAGTCTAGTTCTCTTGTCCTCTGCCTACAAAGTAGCATTAAGATAGTCCTCTCTTCTCGACGTCTATAAGATAGTGATTGCCTGCAAGAAATTGTAGTCACAACACTAGAACTAGACTGTCTTCAACCTTTCACCCAATCACTATCGTACGAAACACGCTACAAGCCTCTCGCTTGCTCCCCTCTGGCTCTAGCAAGTGAGCGCGTTATAAAGTCACTCTAGGATAAGCACTAACCAGGGCCGCTATCAAGTGACTATCTCTTTTCACCGTTCCCTTCTCCCTTTCCTTTCTTATCTCCCATATGTCGATATCACAAGACCTTGGGAGCAAATTGTAGTACCAGTAGCACAAGGAGAACCCGTAGTAGAGCCCAGGGAGAACTCGTCCGCAACAGCGAGTACAGGGAGTGAAGTAGACCCAAACGACTGG
>JBBPTX010000914.1:0-14499 GCA_038094595.1 Pulveroboletus aff. annulatus | reverse complement strand
CACCCCACTGATCACAACACGTATTTAATACATTGTGATCATCACAGACCTCACATCAGTCACCCCATCACTGTGATGTGATCCCTTATCTTTAATTACTGTTGACACCTTCCATTCCACCCACCCGTAGCAGATCAACGGCTGGTAACCTCATGTATGTATTAATCTCCATTACAGGCCGACTCCTCATGTTGATCATATTGGGCCTAGGGGATGGACTTATGTAGATACAAATCTAGATCGATACACAACATGTATCTACACATAGAATAGTATATAAAGCGAGACTGGATGGAGCTCAGTCTCCAGTCTAGTTCTCTTGTTCCCTTCCTACGAGTTATATACCAGATAGTTCCTCCACTCAACGTCTAAGAGATAGTGATTGCCTGCAAGCCTTGTAGTTGCAACACTATGACATTCTCACTAGTTCTAATGCTGTTCCTCATGCCAGCCCTTAACCTGTGACACGTAACTGTTATGCTATAGCTCTTCACTATATAAAGCCCTTCAACAGGACCTCTTGTTTCCTTTCCTTAGCTTAGTTCTATCTATGGCTATTGCCTAGTAGTACTAGCAATCTACTCTCTTAGTCCCTATTCTACTATAGAGTGAATGCTTCATACCTTGACTCCCCATCTTCGTGTGTCTCTACCTTGAACCCTTGACTATCCAACTATCATTGGGTAGATACTTAGTTAGCAACCCCATGGCTGAACACCTTGTGTGGATATTCTCAACCATGACCCCTTTGCCCTTGCCTCCTGCTAGTCGCTAGACTCAGTAGGTCTACACACGACCTTACCCAAGGCCACATATAACAAAAGAACTAAGCTCTAACCCTTAAGCTACATACTATCATATATGCCACCCACCATAGATCCCCAATGAAACACTTGAACTATGAACCTGCATTGAAATCCTCGTGAACCTCCACATACCTCACACTCTGACTCCTCTGACACCCTCAACAATCCCAACCAAGCATATTGGGACAACGACCCCAATGAGCCTTTACTAGACTCTGATGAAGAACTTGCTACCCGTGACCTTGTCCACAGTTTTTCTGCATCTGTGCAGATATCTCATCTCCAGACCCCACCATCCCCAACACCCAGATGCCAGACCAGCCACATCTTTCCACCAATCCCTTGTCCCCTATCCCCAACTATGACCACCAAACCCCTAGAACTCCGTATTGGGACCCCTGAAAAATATGATGGCGATTATAAAACGGCCAAACAATGGCTTGACTCCGTCGTTTTCTACCTAAACATCAATGCTGATGTATACAACTCTGACCCCAAGTGCATCACCTTTGCACTCTCGTATATGACCAAGGGTCCTGCATTGACATGGGCAAACACTTTCCGAGCGTTTACCCAAGGCCATGTGTAATAGGAACCATAAATTCTATGGAATCTCTAGCTTCTGCTGTCGAATCTGCCAGATTTCCACTCGCAGAAACCTCTTATAGGTCAAATCCTCCCTCTCTTGTTAATCATCAAGGCTATGAAGTATTCTATTGATTTCATCTTGTCAATGATGAGCGACTTTATGCTCACTCCTATTATTTATGCGAATCTATGAAGCCAAACTTCAAGATTCCTGATGAAGAAATCTTAGATGAGAATGGTTGGTGTATTGAAGCTACATGTCGATTTGATCTGCCTAGCCAAAGGGAATGGAATTCTGCTTTTGACTCTTTTATATGAAAGAAGTTCTGGGCTGATCCTAAAAACAGGCATCGAAAGATCCTATGAAAGGCTATTTGTGCCATAGCCCACTCTTCTTCAGAATTGAAAATTATCTACAACTCTTTATACAATGTCAAACAGAATCCTTGATTCAAAACACAAGCTACTTCCCTTCTATGATGGCTTTACCTCTTTCTTGAACATGGAAGATCTGGATCCATGGTTAACTAGTAGAGCACATAGAGTGTTGCCAACAGGGGAAGAAGCCAGTTCAACTTTGGATAAAAACCATCTGATCTCTGGCATAGCACATTGCCTTAGGACAGGACATCCCTGATATGCTGAGTATAAGCAGCATATTGGTTAGTCTAGCATACTGGGGTTTTACTCTCTAGTAACATTGTGGGAAGTCCTTCCACCCACATAAAAGGCAAGATCTGATGGGCCCAAAAGTCAAGAGACTTAGGATAACAGGAAGCCTAGCCACAAGGCAGGTGAGCCGTGGTCATTGGTTGAGACCTGTTCCATCATCCCTCTGGGCTGTTTTACCAGTAGGAGATTATACTATGATGTCAGGAGTCTTCCAGTGGGCCTGAGAGGACAGTTAGGCCCAGGTCAGTCATCAGTGTGGTAATACTCACACGTTTGGCTTAAGGTGTAAACATCTCAGGTATGCTCCATGAGAAGTATGGGTCACTCATGAGATAAGGACAGCATCCTGAAGATGTCCACCTTCTTGGCCTTTACCATCTGGACCTTCATATGCTTCTTCATCACGACACTCTTCTTTTAAAGATCTCAATACTTATGAGTCTTCTCTTTGTATTCCATTTACAAATGTACATCAGGAGTTTATCACACTTTGTGAAGGCATTCAAGAAGTGCAAATTCCAAATCCGCATTATTGCATGTTATCAAATCACATTCAGATCAATGAAGCACTTGCCAAGCATGATGGAATTCTGAGAGGATCACGAGATCTGCACAGAATAGAGTCCATGCATGAGTAAGCGGAGTGGTGCAGCCTCTTTCATCTGCTCCACATTGCCCGCGCATAGCACATCTCTGCCCCCAAGCCCCTTCGTTGCTTACTCATCCATCTTTTTCGCCCTGCTCGCACCATGGAAAACCCGAACAACCTTGTTAGATTGGATTTCTCTCTCCCCCAATTTGAAGAAGAACGTCAACCTTTCATCGACGTCGGTCTGGACGAGCGACAAGCAGTCGCAATCCTCAGCCAACAATGGACCACCCACAACAACAAGAACCGTAAAGCCTGGGCTCAGAGACTCGAAGAAGTGGCAGTCGCCGAAGCAAAAGCCCAGGAGAGAGAAGAACGAGACTGCCAGCAGCAAGAAGACGATGACACTCAAATTCGCAAAGATGAACAGAAAAAGAACAAGTTGAAGTTTGCCCCCATTCCAGACGCCACTGCCCCAACAGAGCAAACCATCAACCTCTCCCCAGTGGCCATTCACAAACTCAATGACCACAAGTTCTGCCCTCTATGGTACTTCACCGATGAGGGCTTGGACTCCTCCAATGCATCCTACGCCCTCGATGATGACACACTATCTTTCATACCATCTGCGGACGGAATACCCACCCTAGTCCCCACCACCACGGCTAAAGAAAGAGCGCCTGTCACATGGGATGAAGACCTCACTTTTGAACAATTCGGAGCAGCCACTGTCTGCATGATCCCTTTCCTCTCTGAGAACAACTGGGATGGCACCCACATCGCCATGTACATCTGGTTCTGGGCCAAGATAGAGAATCACAAATGGAGGAATTCCTGCAACAAACTACAGAAGCGTGCCCTCCTCGTCTACCAAGATCAACAATGCTGCAAATGGCACAACATCATAGGCTCCCTCCAGGCCTTCGACCTCTCCAAAATCAACCCCAAACTACTCCAAGACACCCTTGACACCCTTCTCCTCCAATCGCACTTGGATCAAGTGGACCAAATCAACACGGTGCGTTCTTTCCATCAAAGATCATAGATGCGCCCTAACCTTCCCTTTTTCTTCACTCATGGTTTCTCCCTGCATCCCTCCACCCACTTCCCCTCCCCCTTTCTCTCCTCTTGGCACCCCACCAATGACATCTCCCCCTTACACTTGACACCCTGTCAACGTGTCCCACTACCAGCTCAGTGACAAGCTGGTCAGCCTCAATGACAAGTACCAGTCTCTACTGGCATGTGCCTCAGCCCCAGCTGGCGTGAACCACTACCCCCACCAACGCTCAGCGAGTGGCTCGAAACGCCCAGCCTCTCCACCCACATCCTTCTATGACCCTGCATCAAAATGCCCCCACACCTTTCGTGGGGTGTCCTTTCTCCTCCTCCTTGCAATCTGCGCTGTTTGTCTCAGCCACAAACTGCATGACGTTGCACACTACCACCTCCCCCACACATGGGACGACCAACATGACACCTTTGCTGAGCGAACCAGTAGGGGTAGCCTCTGCACCCACAAAGATGGCCACCCCATCTGCTGCAAATGGCAACACGCAGGCATCTGCTCCGACCCCCACAGAGTCCTCCATGTATGCTCTGGATGCAGCACAAAAGACCATGGCACCAACACTTGCCATCGCACGGAGTCCGACAACCCCCTACCACCCAAATGCATGGCAAAAAGCGCTTGAACGCACCAAACTCATTGAGCATTTCACAAAGGTACCAAAAGGCCTCCACAGTGGTTTCATAGTAGATTTCCCCACTCTCTCTAGGACACAATCCCCCCCAATAAACCTTCTGTTGACATCTATTCTGAACAATTCAATACCACCATAAGAAACGACCTTCTCAAAGGCCGTTACCTCAGCCCATATACCCACTCACAACTAATATCCTCCCTCGGACCCTTTTAGACCTCCCCAATCTCAATCATCCCTAAACTGGACAAACCAGGTAAGTTTCAACTCATCCAGAACTTCCCATTCCCAGCCCAGCCCTCCCTCGTCACACCGCTCCCTTCCATCAACTCTTTTGTTCACCCCGAGTCTTTCCCAACTACCCGGGGCAAGTTCTCCACCATCTACCTACTTGTGTTGCACCTCCCGCCTGGATCAGAAGCAACCACTCGCGACATCGTGGAAGCCTACCGCACTATTCCAATCCACCCATCTCAATGGCCAGCAGCAGTCATCCGTGGGCCAGGGGACTCCCTCTACATCAACACCTGCCTAGCTTTCGGGGCATCCCTATTAGCAGGAGTCTATTGTTACGTGTGGCCCTGGTAGGGTCGCACGTAGACCTGCTTGGCCTAATCGAAGGTTCAACCGTTTGGCGGGAATGGCGGTGATGACGCTTGGTTGCGTCCGAGGGGTTCGAAGGGGCGTCGAGAGAGTGTCTAGACGCGCAGTGTTCACTCAAGAGTCGAACGGGACTCGTAGAGGTGAGGGACAAGGATGGCTGTATTTCTTAGACGGTAGGGGCTTAGGCCGATACACAGGTAAGATCAAGCTAAGGGAAGGGCATAAGGCCAGATCGACTGGTATATATATAGTGAAAGGTGACATGTGACAGTAACGGTCACAGGGTCAAGGGTATGGGTTAAGGGCCGGCGTGGGAAGTGGCGGTAGAATGCAATAGAATGCGAAGGAATGCCATGGAAGGCGTAAGAAGCCACGCGTGAGAGGGAAACGCAAGGTGCCGGTGCATGCGGCAGGAGAAGGTGAAACACGTGTGCGATAAGGCAGCACGAGGGAGATAAGTGCACAAAGACACGTAAGTGTGATAACATACGTGTAATGGGGAATTCGGAGAGCTGAGGGACAAGGGTAAAGGGTTGGCGCGGGCAACCGTGAGAAGAGCGGAAGAGTGAGCGTACGCGCAAGGGAAACGAGAAGGGAAAGGAAAAGACGTGCCCAGCACGATGAATCGTAACATCTATGAACATGTTGCAGACGCTGCCATGGAAATCTTCCACTCAGAAGGCATAGGTCCACTGAACAAATGGGTCGATGACCATCTTTTCTTTCGTATCCCTCACACCCAGCTCACCAAATACAACTCTCTCAGTCTCAACTGGCATGCCACTATCACCACCAATTCACCCATCTAACAATCCAGAAGCCACCTCTGGTACATAGGCACAATGCACCCACACGGAACCACTGAAAAGTTCAATGAGTCATGCTTATTTCCACTTAAGGATCTCTCACACGCCAGTTTCAGAAACCCCAACGACACGTTGTTCACGTACTGCATGTCCAACATAGACACCATATCTAACCAACTAGGCATTCCCTGGGAAACATCCAAAGACCAGCCCTTCACACTAACGGTAATCTACATTGGCTTCCAATGGAACCTCGCTAACCGCACAGTCACCCTCGCCCCTACCAAAGTCACCAAGTACTGCCTTGCCATAGCCGAGTGGAGAGCATGCCCAACACACGTCCTCAAAGACGTACAACAGCTGTATGGTAAGCTTCTACACGCATCATCGGCGCACTGCGAGGGCTGTGCGTATCTGACAGCTCTAGAGTGCATGCTCAGGCTGTGCACTGACAAGCTGTTGCGACTACAATATTGTAGGCAATCACCAATACTTAGACGTCGAGGGGGGATCCTTAGAGATGCTTTGTAGGCAGTTAAACAGGAGAACTAGACTGGAGACTGAGCTCCGTCCAGTCTCGTCTTATATACTATTCTATTTGTAGATACATGTTGTGTATCGATCTAGATACATATCTACATAAGTCCATCCCCTAGGCCCAACATGATCGACATGAGGAGTCGGCCTGTAACGGAGATTAATAAGTACATGAGGTATCCAGCCGTTGATCTGCTGCGGATGGTAGAATGGAAGGTGTCAACGGTAATTAAAGATAAGGGATCACATCACAGTGATGGAGGTGACTGATGTGAGGTCTGTGATGATCACGATGCATTAAATATGTGCTTGTGATCAGTGGGGCGAAAGTGAAGGGCTGGAGGTGAAGCCCACTGATCTGGAAGGGCCCGTTAGATCCCCTGTGTCTAGCACAGTATCTGCAGTCGGGTTTACCCTTGATAAGATAAAGGAAGCGTCTTTCTGCGCGAAGTAGGGTGAAAAAATAAAAATATATAGCTGTAACAGAGGGTGAGGGTGAGGATCATCAAAGTGGGAGAGAGTGGTGGTGGTTATGGGGGATGCGTTCTTTGCCACACCGGCGACAAGCTGTTGTTCTGGAAGGTCTGCGATGTAGGCCACGAGCGGGGTAAAACACTTGCATGTATATCCGAGGGCGTCTGTCATCATTGCACCACTTTTCACAGCATCCTTCAAGGAGTCGAAAATGATGTCCATGCAACAGTGAAAGACACGGGCAGAAAGAAGCGTTTGGTAGTTGGAACTGAAATTGAATTTAGGAATGGATATGTATCCAATGCATCGCCATGTGTGAGAGGTAGCTTGCATCTGAATGTCTGACTGAATGTTACTGATAGTGAGGAATACCGGGTGCATCTCGAGGCCCCCAGTGTGGCGTGTGACAGGAGTCTTGTCCAACGCAAGGATGATAAGAACTAGGGTGCTGCCCACTTCAATCTGGTCCTATAAAAACATCAGTAATGAACCCAAGAAAAATCAAAAGACATACCTAAATATGAAATGCGTGATCTGCAGTGAAAAATTCGCCATATTCCCGCTGATTATTGTGAAATACAACATGTGGATCGAAAATCATATGGTTGGCAAAGATTGGGTTTGAGAGAAGCTCCTCAACAACCTCTTTACCATCACCCCAAAGCAGCTCCATCAGTTGCTTGGTCTCGATTCCATCAACGGTGAGGATCGTGCTTCGCCATTCGGGACCACTGGGTAACAAATCAAGCCAAGCCAATAACTGGTCGCCAGATCGAAAAGAAGGTCAATTTTGAGTGTCGAACTATGATACGTTTCAGTTTTGATTGCGATCATCGTAGACACTGTGCTTACCCACTTGGACTTCAAAAACTCATCGATACCTGCCTTGCTGTGATTCTTTCCAAAGTACTTGGCAAGTTCCCATTCTGAGGTGTCTTTAAACGGATAGTAGATTACATATTCACAGCGATATTCATACTTGTCGCTCTTCATCTTGTCGAGTAGCGTTGGACCTCTGTCAAAGACATACCCCGATGATGGGTAATAATAGCTGGTCACTTCCTCTCCTGGGCATGCATAGAATGCAGGTGGTGTCAGATATGGGATATCCTCCAGGCCAAGGAGGGAACACGACAGTTGCGGGTCGTTTAAATGGCCTGCCAAACTTGAGATTGTCCAAAACACGGAATGGCATGAAGGGCAAACAACCTGATCCCTTTACAAGACCGCCGTCAGGTATGGAGTCAGTTATACAGAGGAACCATTTATTTTACTCACCTCTCTTCAGCCATAACTACGAGCGAATGGTATCAAGTCTTTCAAGCTCCGCCATAACTTACTTTCGTCCCCCTACTATGCTGAGCTGCATGCGGGCTCCAACCACCCCTCGAGTTGTAAGTATCTTAACCTATAACATTCTTCAATTTACAGTGAGATTTATATAGGGACAAGTTAAGCGGGACACCAGTGATTCGGAATCCAGCCCATCACTGGGATATTCAACGACTATTGCATCCCGATCGTCCCCTTTTACTTCTCCTCCACGTCCTTCTGAATTGCGCAAGCATACATTAGAGGTGCAAGACCGCACACGGACACGATACCAACCGTATGGTTGTCGAACCACTCCCCCCCCTCTTGAGCTTCGGTTTGCTCACAGAGTCATCGGGAATACGTCATTCACCGACTTAAGTTTCCAGGATATCACCCAAGTACGTCTCTTTTTACCTTTTTTCTTACTATGTGAATTGTGATCAGGGAAAGCCCATTCTTCAACGGGCCTTGTCGCATTTCTCAGACGAGATGATCCGTGATGTGTTTGCTGCGAAGATAGCATCGAGGAATTGTATTTTGCAGCGTGTTTCCCTGGCAGAAGCAAATATCGACGCGCTGGAGAAACGCAACCAGGTTTTCCGCAGGATGAACGCAGAGGCTCAGTCTGAGCTTGACGTTACTGAGGGTGATATCCAGGCGATCAAGGGAGTTATGCACGCCCGCGGTATATCGGAGGACGATGTCGAGTTCTATCATGCCGTGTTCGCCGATGAACTCGTGGCCCTCACCATCGCGGACGTGCAGCTATCTCATCTGATGGAGGGACGCCGCGATAACGAAGGTGGCTCGGATCTTTGTACTAAAATGGGCAGCGGAGGTCCTGACAGCAGCGATGAAGCCGTTTCAGAGCAGTCGGAGCAGTCAGATGACCCTACTAAAGAGGGCGGCGGGTCTGATACGGAAGCTGTGTTGTAGATCAGTGTGTGAACTGTACGAATGTGCACGCCATGGGTACGTTGTTATTTATGGACGATCATACCTTGCCTTGAACTGATTGAACCCTAGACCAGTCATTTATTTGTACCTTTCATGTATTTCAGTCGAATCACAATGAACGGTCGCTGTAGTGTTGTTTTACCCCTCCATGTCCCAGTCTCGTGCGAAGGGCAAAAAAAAGGATGCGCCTCCCCGTCCTATCGCTGGGATGGTCATTGGGGGTGCCTCTCGTCGTCGAGAAGAGATACAGACCTCAATGTTTCACATGGAGGCTTCAAGGCTACCAGAAACAGTGAGCGCAAGCAATCGTTGTCATGATGTTTCGACTACACTCGAGCCTGCCTTCAACATCGCGTCCACGTCGGATCCTCCTCAGAACGTTAGTGATTTTTGCTTTCAATGCCGTGTGCGTGACGAATCCTCTCTTTCAGAACGCTAGTGACTTATATCAAGACTCGACTACCATGGGGCCCGCATTTAACATTCCGTCCACATCGAATCCCCCTCAGAACGTCAGTGATCATTTCTATTTAATGTTGCACTCATGATGAATTGCCCCTTCCAGAATGCTAGCAATTATTATCTGGATGTGCCCGCTCCAGAGCCTGCGTTCAATGCCGCGCCCGCAATGACCCCCCCCTTTCAGAGCACTGGCAGTCACTATCAAGATGTGCCTGCAGTACAGCCATGGACGGTAAACCCCACCTTTCACCAGTCGGGGATGACTCTCCAAGACGAGCCTGATGTACAGCTGGGGACGATGAACACGATCGATCGTGATCAAGCTGTCCCCCCTTCGTTTTCCCCTTCCTACCTCGCTACAGATTTCGATTATGACACCTTACAAGGTCACGCGGATGCACACGACTACACTGACGAGTTCCACCCGCCCCCTCAGCTACTGGCCCAGGAGGTGCCTGTGCAGCGCAGGTTACAACAACAGGGGTCAAGCTCGATACAGTCCCACCGTTCAGCCGGGATGGTCAGCAATGCCGCGGCGCTGCATGGTATCAACCCAGACGATATTCGAGACACTGTTTCACGACATGTCATTGCCTTCCGACCAACACGCAGCTGTGAGACCTCCACGGGCAGTGTTCGCCCCCACCATGTCATACAGGTAAGTTAATATTGCATTCGTGAGGTGACTAACTAACGTTCTCATACTAGGCGCGACCCGTTGCGCGACCTCCCATATCTCAGCGGCGATCTCAGATTCTAGCACCACCGACACCCGCTCTTCCCCGACCTCCAACACCAGGCCCCTCTACAACGCTTTTACCATCCAGCTCAAACACATTGGGTGGTCGTGATAAAAAAACCACCGACTTAACAAAAGTAGCAGTCGAAGAACTCCGTCGCCGCGTCTTCACTGAATGTGGCCTCTTGGGGAAATCAGCTACAAAGCAGCTCGTTAAACAAGTATCCAGGTTCGCTTTAGAGCAAACGGCAACTCTGTCTAATCGTAAGTACTTGTCATTGAAACTTGTTGGATATACTATCTAATCAGTGGACTCAGAGAAGCTCATGGATGACCTGAGCGGAGCATTGACGCGTGACCTCAACACAATCCGTCGCGAGTTTCTAAACTCGGCTGAGGCGTATGTTGAAGAATTGCTCGACATCAAAAGGAAGGTGACACAGGTACCTGTTGCTGATCAGATTGAAGTGCGTGCTAAGATCGTGACGGAGATGCTGGCAGACTCGAACTACATGTACCTTCATAAAGATACGGTACGTGTTTGAGCTGGTTTCTATAAATCACACTGATTCTTTGTAGGGATATTTCGAGGGGGACTGTGTCTTTTCAGTGATTAGGAACACGATCTGGCGTAGATTACATGCTGGACACCTCATCGATCCAACTAAATTCGTGCCCGTCACTGCTCTCTCGGCCACATCAATTGTTTTCGCACTCGGCGGAATTCAAGAAGGCAAATACGACGATTCTAATGCACGGCGGGACACAATGTTTAGCATATATAGCAGGGTTTCGGGATACCTCGAGAGGATCCTTGCCGATGAAGGCACTCGTGGGCGTTACTTGGATAACGTGCTGATGGAGGTAGAGTACAATCGGGCTTTCTTACGCGATGATGATTAGATTAGATACATTGTTATCTGCTCCGTTACGCATACCTGGTTGCTCAAAAAGATATCTGGATTTATTACTCAATAATATGTCTTAATGGGGACAAAAATGCGTGCTAAACCAAAAAGAATTCTCATGTAGAAGTTTTGCCGGGTTTTCGGCAAGCTGATGTAGTTTGCTTGGATGTTGATAGCGGAACTTGAAAGCTTGATGAGGGGCTGAGTACGTAGATCATGGGTCCTAATATGTTCATGCTGACCTGGTGACTCAGATTATGGAATATATTATGTAATCATATTTTATGTTTTCAACCAGGGCGTGAGTTCAACTCCCCGATCCCGAGAAATATTACTGCTACCATGGGCGCGCATTTAGATGCTACAAATTGTCCACGTGTAGCAGCATCGCTCCATCTTGGTATTGAAACAGGCCATTTACAAAAAAAAACCGTCACAATATTGCGGTCAGTATGGAATGGTAAACCCCAAAAAATTCGGTTGCGCGAAATTGATTATGGTTGCGCGAAACTCACTATGGTTGCGCGAAACTCACTATGTGGCTGCGCGAAATTCAGTATGGTTGCATGAAATTTAACTACTATGGCTGTATGATATGGTATTTAACTAGGTAACGAGTCGATTCGTGACATGTGGATAGCATGAGGCTGACAAGGGGGACACCATGGGGCAACCTGAGATCAGAATGACGAAGGGGGATGTCTTGGTGAGGATGTCGTGCAATGATTTCACGACCGGGGTCGTTGCGGCTGTCTGAGGCGCAATCAGGCCCTGATGAGCACTGAGGAGCGCCTGTGCTTGTACCCCAAGAAGATCTTCAATAGTTCCAAGGACATTAATGTCCCGGCCGCAGGCGATGATGAACTTGAGGCTGAGGGCAGCAATGAGCTGGCATGTTTGTCATGGTTTGTACAACATGCCATTTGGAGTCCGACAATCTTATGTAAGCATTTTCTCATAGCATGCCCTGATGACGCTTCAGATGATGACGATGAGATGGCATCCGGGTAGCCTGGATGCTATGTTCATTGGTCCTGGTTTGTGTCCCACTTGATACTTAGAGTTGACTGACCTTTTTTTCTGTTCATTCAGCATCATGGTCTCGTTATGTGACACGGATGACAATAATGATGGCAGAGAAAGGGCACAACTGTGACGGCTGAAGTCACCACTATTCCACCATCACCACGACATACCAGGATTCGAAAGCCGAAAGCAAGTGGATGCAGATGATGACGACGATGAGGGACTGGCCATCCGAACTAGTAAGTATTTGGATGGTGCCACATGGGGACGAATCAAATGTCGTTTGGGCTCGAAATACCCAAGATGGCCCAGCCAGCTTGTGGGATCGCGCCGCGATGGCTATCAGTCCTCGAGAAGCCTCCTCCACCCCACCTGCCTTCTGTAGCACACACCCCGTCACTGCCTATGCCTACTTCTCACCTCTGTTGCAGCTGGGAGTCACACGGCCCTGGAAGGGTAGCGGTTGGGGTAGCGGTCAAGCCCCCTGATGAGAGCTTTCGCAGGCTCGAAACTGCACCCGTCCATCCCGCGTACTGTACATGGCCCCAATCCTCGGAGCGGGGCGCCTGACAGACGCGACGTATGGACTGACAACCTGGGCAGCCTCTCCCTCGCACGACCAGTTCTGTATCAACATAATGATTTTGTGCAGTAGTAGTTACATTTCACGCAACCATGGTTGAATTTTGCGCAGTCACAAAGTGAATTTTGCGCAACCATAGTGAATTTTGCGCAACTGAATTTTTTGGGGTTTACCATTCCATAGTGACTGAGATGACTTTGCAAAGGTTGAACAACCAAACTTTGGCTCGATAGTAGAGTCGGTACCCCTTTGGATCCTTTTGCAGATTTCTTATTTTCATCTTTGACAATCGCTCCCCATGTGATGCGACCCACTCCGAATTCCATCTTACCATCCTTGACGTGATCCAGCTCATTTTCTGTATAGTTACTCCAAGCACCACAACCTTAATCACTACAAGTAGGAGTCTACAGACTGATAGAGCCAATGTACTGCTGAATAGCCTTCTCTGGGTCTTCCCAAAATATAAGATGGTTTCCTTCAGGTTGAATCGTGTACTTGACATCCCTCGCAGTTTCCACATCACTTCCATATAGCTCCTTTGGATTCTTCAAGTACCTTCACAACAACCACAAAGGCCATATCAATATCCCTCCGCTCCTCCCACTACTCATGAACCGCACCCGCACATTGGGAAATGCTTTGGCACGGGTATTATCAAACAATGCACGTTTCGTGACTGCTGCAAATGCAGTGGTGTCGCAGAGGGAAAGCTTTCCATTGCAGCCAGTAAACCCAAATGGCTCTAGAGCGGTGTATTTGGTGCGCTGCTTGTATGAAAGCTTGTGCATCGAGCGAGGGATGTTGGAAGGGATATTGAACTCTAGATCATCAATGTTCTCCGAGGTAATGCTCTTGTGTATGTAGTGCGTCGTCACCCATTCGAAAAATTTATCGAAGCGCTTGTGATCGTCAGGCTCAAGCCATGTACTGCCATCATGTCTGTCTGGGGTTGGCATGCCGAGCCCAAATGTAACCGCATCTGAGAAAGAAGTGTAGATGCGAACTCCGATAGTGGATATCGACTCACCATGACATAGTATTGTATGGAGGTATTTCTTCAGTGTGGATCGGGTATCTTCCAGTAGGTCGTCAGCACACCCCAGCAGCGCAATTACATGTATCGACCCCAGAGACCAGCCGATGACGACAATACCACCAGTAGGGCCATTTAGATCTGCCACTGGGATGTTCTGTTCTGTGGCAAATTTGGCAAGGAAGGTGGCGACCTCGATTCCCTGTGCACGAAGGAATGGTTCTACTTCTTCAATCTTCTTTCCAAGCCCTATACCATTCAATTCATCCTCTCGAAAACCACTCGATGGAGCATAGCCCCGTCTGTTGATGTTGACAATACGAAGATTGTTGGCATACACAAGGGGATGCAATTTTTCAAAGACTGCTTGGCGACGAAGAAGCTCAAGTTAACCTCTGCTTGTGGTTTGTCAACAGTAAATGAGAATAAACGGACCTCCATTGAAACCCAACCCATGAAATATCACCCATGTCGTATAACTGGTGGACGCGGGCGCCCTACTATCCAGATAAGCATAATTGTAGTCGAAGACTTTGAGGGATTTGAACGCTGCAGGAGATGCCATGTCATGGTTTCAAGTTGGTGCAAGAGGGCTCTGTCAGCGCCAGAGATGCTGGGTCCCGGTGTCTCAGTAAATAGAAATCAAGTACTGCCTCGACACAGCCTGAGCATGGAGGACGCCTAGAAAACAGAACA